>JAOXNN020200144.1:0-23660 GCA_028571205.2 Hydropsyche betteni | reverse complement strand
ACTAAATTAGTCTATGCTATTCTTTCCATAATAATCAATTAGTAGTACATCCTAATGGCCACACATACTAATAACCCCATAATTATAATTAATGTAATGCTCAAAAGAATTCATAGGAGGATACTGGCCTCTTTTTCTTCTTGACCACCTTCAGCCTTTTCATTTCGGGCACTTTTGTCACCAGAAACTCTCCCCCACAGTAACGACATTCCCACTTCATCTTACGGGTACCCTGAACTAACTACTAATCAATACTCGGTTGTTTATTTGGGCTATCCGTAAATACCCTCTATCTCTCGATCGGAGGCAGCCGTACGTTAAGTTGAGGTTTCACTAACAGCTATTTCTCTATAATTTTGTTCTATACCTATTATTATTGCTGGTGGTGTTTTTGGTGTTCCTACTCGTGCTCAAGTATTACACTCTTCCGGATATCTCCAAACACCTTCTCGAAAGCAACAACATTCTTCTAGCTGTTAGGTTTGATGCTGTTGCTGGAGACCTTACTAACATTATTAACCAGCTATTAGAGGATCTAACGGTCTGTGGCCTATTTATGGCTGCCTAGCCTTTTGAACTTTCTCATCTATTGCTAGTTGAATATTTAGTGTCCTTTCTCCAAAGCCATATTATCAGCCATTTCCAGTAGACCTACCGCAGCTTCAACAGCCTGGCTTTAATTGTTGACATATTTGAGCGATTATTATAACATCTTTTTGGTAAGCACAGAGAACATTATGTAAATCCTCTATTCTTCTCCTCCCAGCATTTAACTCAGGTCTTGACAGAATTTACCCTCCTCCTTTTATACCATGTACTGCAGGTCGGCACTTACCTGTCCCACCACAAACTCTTCCTCTTCCTTCAGGTAGAAACTACTCCATTTTAGTGGTTTGCTCTTCGTCTACCAGTCCTTCCCATTAAAGGTTGATGACCATGTGCAGGTCGTAGGAAGTTTGTTATAGATCCGCCCTCTCTTGTCCGTAACCTCCTTTATTATGCTTTTAATCTGATTCATTATATCCCTGATAGTCTCCTCAGTACAAGAACCTGCCTGCACGATCTCCTACTCAGCATCGTAGTACTTGCCCTGCTTCAGATACAACCAGGCTTTCTAAATTCTCCTTACAGTTGAAACAATCTTGTCGGTAGATTCGATCTTATTGACCATAAACAGCTTATGCTATGCCGTCAGCAACATATTCTTTCTGAGTGCCTCTAGAAACTAATGATAAAAAAGGATATTCCGTTTCTCCTACCTTTTCTACTTCACCAACCTGTCATTATCAGCGTTACTCTTCAAAATAGTAGTGATACCCTCACTGCCGAATTTATTCCAACAGTCCAAACATCTTTATACGAACATCTTGGCGTATATTGATTTAGGTAGGTTCTTGACCCTAATGATCTTACTCTGGCCGTTCTGCTATACCTTCTGCACTATGAACTTGGAGTAAGGAGCGAACACATATTATACTGCTTCCTTGTAGAAGCTGTGAGGCTCCATAAAGAGTAGAGAAGTAAAGAACGAGCATTACCTAATAGGCATACACTCATACTATATTATCATGTAGCTTTTGGTTGATTCACTGTATTCATCCATATTGATGCAGTTAAGAAAGTTTATGTTGTACAGGATGGAACCCACCGGCATCTACTCGCTCAAATCACCCTCCAAATAGACCTTTAGAGTATTCTTCTAAAGGAAGCTCTGCTCAAAGAAGTCACAATAGTTGAGTAGTACACAGAAAATAAAAGGAGCGAACTTACCCATCAAACAGTAGTACTCTCCGAACTCAGCTAGCAGCCTATTGATAATTTCGGATAAACCGTGAGGAAGAGATAGAATTGTGATGCAGGCACAGGCTAACTCGCATAAGTCTCTACACTTCTCTACAGCTCCAATATAGTAGCTATCGAAATCTTTGCTTTCCACCTTGAGAACTCCGCATTACAGCATAAAGACGAATAGTGATTTAAGTTCGAGTTTTAGCTACTAGAAATCATTGATAGGATGGTAGTTGAGTTTCCATAGCTTAACCAGTCTCTCCAGAAGAATATCGATACGAGCATCCAGATCAATAGACTGTTTGCATAGCTTGAAAGTGACCTCCTACTTGTAGAATGTCTGAGTTTAGTAATCGGGGAAGGCAGAAGTGTTCAATCTGATGAAGCTGCCCTACAACTCTGCCATCTTATCCCTAACATCGTAAAGGTTCAGCATGTTGTAATCATACTGATGGGCGTACTTCACTAGATACTGGAAGTTGGTCTTCTGGACTTCTGCGATAATGGACTTTATGTTGGTTGAGCTCATCTTGTAGAAGGGGCTTCTATCGAATACCTTTCTCTTCTTTATTATATTCACTATCTATTTTGCATCGAAACAGATAACCTTAGTCTGAGGAGGTCTTTACGGGAGGGTTGCTAACTCTAGCTCATTCATCGCTAGTTCTGATAGTTACAACTGATACTTACCGTCATTGGCTTCTTAAGGTAGCTGCTACTTGAGCTTATTTATTCTACCCTCAAGATAGTTTCTACGCTCCTTCTTAGCCAGATCATTGAGCCTCTAAAGTTCCATCTCCACCTGAGCCAATAACTAGGAGTTACAGATAACATAGGGACTCATCGCCAACGGACAGCCTTCAATATACTAAAGATAGGCCTCAACAGAAGAGAACTTCCTAAGCCGTATATTATTTTTAAAGAACTCATTACAGTGGGATTCGAATATCTTCATATTAACATTCTTATTAATCCAGTCAATAGTCTTCAGTTTTGACTTCTAAACATAGTAGCACTTTTTGTACTCTTTGTACTACTGGAACTTAGCATCTACTGTAAATTGCTTCAGAGACAGTATCTGGACTCTATCCAATATCTTATGGTCTTCCAGTGTTTTACTGATCATCCGTTGCAGGTGCGATTTACCAGAGAGGAGCACCACAGTCGAAAATACTTCTTTTTGTAGGAGATAGGCCAGCTCCTCTATATCAGTAACCTCCACAAACTAGATATTATCAGACTACCTCCTAATCCTGGTTATCAGCTCCTAGATATCAGAGTTAATATTGGGTTTAGAGCCCGTCAGATGGAACAAAAATATTCTGGTTACCTGTATAGTCCTCCAACCAATAAGATTATCACCATGCTCTACTATAAACTTTAACATTCCACCGAAATCCTCATAAACTTTGTGTTGGTATTCAGTCAGTTCCAGCTCACTATCTGAGTGAGTCTTGTAATAGAGTAACCGTGGATTTTTGTATTTGTTTAGCACTAGCTACCACACCTTTTCTAGGTGCTTCCTACCACTAATAATGTAGTCACTGATGGATACGGATAGTGATCTCTCGAATTCCTCAACACTGTCATATATCTCATAAGAGAGTCCCTACTTCTCCATTAGAATAGCCAGATCCTTCTTATCAGCTCCAGCATAAACTAACTTGATGTTGGTCTTCTTTTGTAACTCCCTACTTAGTTTTGCCAGGGGAGTATAGACTTCCACTTCAGTGTTGCTAGCAATGTGATGGAGAATCTTGTCGGTCTAGTCGGTTATCATGGTTATGTAGACATTATCAACGTCAATCTGTTTAATGTCTTTGGGATCCTCCACCAGAATGTAAAGCTTGGTTTTGGAGAGATGGTGCCTAACAATATACCTTACCACCTTATCCTTGTCCTTGTAGTGGGCAATAATGTTGACCAGTTGCTACTGGCTGTGAGTCTCAAACAGAATTTCTATGTCTTAATACAGTTAGTAGGTGAACTCTTTGCTTTAAGCGAGGACAGGGGTGATCCTTTCAGTGAACTCATAGTTCTCGTTACCAATGACGATGATATTGGTTTTGGGTTTAGTGTTGTTGGCTCCCATAGGTTGCAAATAATGAATTTGTTCTATTAAATACTTTTCAATCTCAAACATAGATATGATGTTAGGTAAGAGTACCAATCGCTGAGGTTCAAAATGGAAGCATTTATTAATTGAGGTTGGAAGGGGAAATAAGTCAGTACCAAGCAGAGATAAACAGTAGAGATTTTAAATTTATTATTTATCAACAATGAACTTACTTATTAGACGGAACTTCTCCAGTACATCAGGTGCTCTCCTTCTCAAAAAAACTGAAAACCAGGCTCTGGAGCTGGGAAAGTATGCACTCAAGTTCTTGAAGGATGGAAATCCAGGACCTAAGGTCATCGAGAGAGTCAAAATGTTCCACACTGACTCGGTCATATGCGGACTCTCTGCTCTCGCTCTCAAATGCAATGCCCCTCATGTTCTCAGGAACTAGGCTTTGGAGGTTGCAGGTAATAAACCAGGCAATGCCAAAGTATTCGGAAGTTCTAAGTTGGTTCCATTGGAAAAGGCTGTAGCTGCCAACTGTTCGGCTGTAAGGGAATGGGATTCTAATGGTACTGTGTTTGGGTATGCCAATGTGGACAAGAGGCAGGCAGGGTAGTTCGGTCATAATGATTTCTACCCTGTTGTTATTGCAGCCTCACATGTGAACACCAAAATTGATGGAGCTTTAGCTGTTAAGGCGATGATTCTCCAGGATGAAATTAGAGGCAGACTGTGTGAGGTGTTCTCCCTAAAGAGCTATAAGATTGATCATGTAGTCCATGGAGCTATTGCATCTGCATGTGTTTATGGTGCTTTGTTGGATGCCTCCCCCTAACAAATTGAGTCAGCTATCGGAATGTTCTGTGCTCATTACATTCCCTTCAGAGCTATTAGAGCAGGCAAACAACTCAGTGATTCAAAGGGAGCATCAGCAGCCCTCAGCACTGAGGCAGCTCTTATGTGCATGAAGAGATCCATGAAGGGGTTTGTTGGTCCTAAGGACATCTTCAGAAACCCATAAGCAATCTTCAGACTCAACGAAAAAACTTCTGGATAATCACCTTTCGACATTACTGTTTCATTAGAAGGAGATGATTTCGCAGTGATGGGAATGCATTTCAAGTTAGGACTTTATGAGCATCAGTCTGCAGGAGCCCTCGAAGGTCTACAGAAGCTGATTCATGAGCATAACTTCGCTTCAACCTCCACTATCGATGATGTCGAGAACATTAAAATTATCGCTTATGAGCCTGCTTTCGGTATTATCGGGGACCCAGCCAAGAAAAATCCATCTACTCGACAATCCGCTGACCACTCTATGGTATACATCATCAGCACTATTCTACGAAAGGCCTACGAGACAAAAGACATCGGTTCTAAAATGAGTTCTTTCAAATCATTAGATTAAGTATGGAAGTTGCTGATGCTCGAACCCAAAGACTACAGCTACAAGGCAGTCTTCAACCCTCAAACAAGAAAGCTGATGGGCAAGTGCACATTTGAACACGGAGGCAAATAGTACGATGATAAGTACCCCGAGGGCATCCCTACATCAATCGTCGTAAAACTGAAAAACGGCAAAACCTTCGATTCTAAGTTAGTGATGTTCCCAGCTGGACACTCCAGAAACACTGCTGCCAACCTGAAGCAGATCCTCAATCACAAATTCAATCTATTAGGGAGGTTGGCGCTGGAGGAGACTGAACTTAACCATCACTTGCAGGCACTTAATAACTTATAGACTCTACCAAACTCCGACCTTCAAAAACTTTACGAGTGCAAGATCAAAGAAACCAAGGTGTCTGTGGACGACCAGGCCTTCTGATGATCTATCTTCAAAATTAGAGTTTATTAGCTCTATCACCCCTTGTATCTGTCGAAGTACCCCTCTTACGCAGAGAGTCTCAAAATTGGGTCCAGTTTCCGGCCTTTCTATAACCCCACCATAGACCCTTCCCTCTACTTCAACTTTTAGCTATCGGACATTGGCATCGAGGCGTTTTTTATAGGGGTTAATTGAAACTGTCGGCTCTGAATAACTCTACAAATACCATTGAACTAGAGCGGCTTGTGGAGCCTCCCGCTCCTAGATTCATAGCCATCTAGTTGCCCTCACGAGCATCTCGTACTACGTTATGGAGTTTGAGGCCGACTTCCCCGATGCTTGCTCCTCTGGGTGGTCGAGTTTGCTTAAACTTTGGGCTACTATCTTAGAGATCAGATATGCTGTTCTTCCTGAAGTCCAACTGAGGCTCCCTGAACATAATTTACTTCTTCTGTTTTTAACTCTACATTAAATCCTTATTTTGTTGGGATGTAAGCTTAGGAAAACCCAGGTTTTTGTCTCGGTAGGTGAAGTAAGGCACCTTGTATTCAGCCCTTTCTTCATCCCATTCGCACATATCGCTGATATGGGTGACATGCTACTGGTTCATAATCATTCCCAATATTCCCTTATACTTCAGTAGTTCCTTCTATTGCCAGCGTATTGTATCCAGCAGTTCCTCCTTATCATTTTGATACTAATTCTGAGCATCCCTCAGTTACGTCAGACTAGCAACATATTTCTTCTTAATTTACTTAAACCTCTATCTCATTTGGTCTACCTCGTCATTGAGTCCCCTATAATTCTTCTATATATTCAGCAATTCTTCCTACCTCCTTCGCTTTTATTACATATATTCTTCCTACTTCTTCTTCTGTTGTTTTAACTTCTATGACAGCTTAGCGATCTTCTCCATCTCGGCTGAGGTATTCGAACTGGGAGCCTCTTTCGTTAGTATCTTCTGGAGGCCCTCTAGCTGCTGGGCGAGTTTAGCCCTTTCTTCCTTTTCAGCACTCAACAATAATTCTTTCTTTCTGAGTTACTGCTCCAATTCACTAGCATTTTACTTATTCTCCATTGGTACCTTTATCTCTACTGGTAACTTCCCCTCCAACATAAGTTTCAATCGCTTTATCTACTCAGCATACTATCGGAGTTGAGCGTCCTTAGGGTCTTCGTTTATTTTGGGTTTATTTTGAATCTTTTTGGCTCTGGCTGCGTATGTGAGTGTGGATACTGACTATTCATAGTTGTAGTGGGCTGGGGAAATAGCAGCAATCATTATTGTTTTAGTGTTACCTCCAAGTGAGTCTTGCAGCAACCGAGTAAGTTTAGAATCTCTATAAGGAACATGCCCAGATCTTCCTGTAACCAATGCTGATATAACATTACCCAGAGCACTCAATGACAAATTAATCCTAGTTGCTTATTTCAGTCCCTCTCCAGTAACATTAGTTTTAGACTGCCTCTCACTACCAGCTAGATCCACTAGGTTTAGTTTTCCTGCCTTAAACTTTTCCATTCCTTTCTGGTCTGTCTAGGAAGACTCAATACAAATGGTGAATATACTGTGAGATCGGGAGGATTCCTTGTTCATTTAGGTCTACCTGACGGCTCGGTTGTTAAACCCTATATCCATGTACTTCTGCATTTCAACAGTCGTCTTAACCAGCATCTTCGTCAACCCCTACACGAATACACCCTTCTCCGGTGACTATCGAAGCTCCATCCTTGCTTTGGTATCCTTCCCAAGGAGGTCGTGTATTTACTCATTGTAAATCTCGATAAAACTGCACCAAACCATGTAGTTTTTAACTCGTTCTGCTCCTGTCATAGTTACAATCTGGCTAAAGGTCCTAGGGATAATACCTCGATGCTCTTCCGAAGAAGGGATGCCCATCATCGTAAAAGTTTTACCACATCCTGCGTTACTACTTATACTACCTGTCTGCCCGTAGGCGAATATTGTGCCGTTGTAGCCCTACAATACACTGTTAACGAGGTTAAATGCAGTTTGTTAGTATATGACTTGCTGGGGAGACTCAGAGCCAAAAACATAATCAAAGGCGAATGTCTTAGCCTGCTCCTTTTCGTTGGGCCTGAATATATTGACTTGATTGTTCTTCTAGTCGATATCTACGCAATTGGCGCAGTCTTTATTAGTAGAGGAGTACTTTTCTACTTTTACTTGGTGCTCATAGGTCGGCACCTTATCATGACTTTCACAGACTATGCCATTCAATAATTTTAATATACGTTACACACACTCAAAGTTATGATCGCTTGCGCATCTAATCCCTCATTCAATATTTGTCCCATATGCTTGGCAGTCGATACTGACCCACGCCTGGGTTTTTCTTGCGGCTGGCCGTAAAATCAACTTTATTCCCCAGCCCAAAAGTAGTCCCTTTGTGAAGTGTTCGCTTGAACTGAGAGGCTACTTCTGGGTCAATGTAGCTTACATATGGGTGGGAGGGTATCGCATCGGGAAAACGCTTTGCCTTAGGGATGATGATTTAATTGTAACTATTTATCACATGAACTTTTTTGCTGAGTTACTCGCATACTTACTATCTCTCATCAGAACGGATATCTTCCGTGCTGATCATTGATTTGTGGAGGGATTTCAACTACTTTTTAGTTACTATGCTTGGTGATTTGGGGTCTGTTCGGGGAGAACTTATTTTGAGCTCCATACTGGACATATCAGCTCTCGATTTCTTCTGTGTATCCATGATAACCGCCACCTCATCCTTATTGACAAACCGCATGTCTAAGATGAGTTGTCCCACATGCTTCCTATTCAGGACATCAGAAAGAGTCACACACTGGAAAGTAAATCTCCTATTTTTATCCAAAACATCCAACTGCAGACTACCTTTAGCAACCACCATCTAATTCCCCGAACAGTCCAATACCTAACAGTCCAGTACATCATCTTCAAACCTATCCAACTTAACAGTTTAACTCCATCTCTTCTCAATACTGACTTTTGTTTTTATTACTTTATCGCCGACTTTAAACTTTAGGGCCATCTCATGATACTTCTGAGCTTCGAGGCACCCTTCCCTGATTTTGAGGGTGGAGGAGAATACCACTATGCGACCTTTAAACTCTGGTTTGTACACTTCGACTTCCTACTCCACTTCCTCGATGGTTTATTATCTGGGACGGGTAAGCACAGGATTAGTGGTCGTCAGTTTTACTGTATAGGACAGCACTCCCGCTTTTTATCCTGCTAAATTAGCTTCATCTTACATAGTTTGAATACTTGTGTGGTACCAGTCAGCACATAAAACTGCGGCTTTAAGTATATCACTCCCTAAAACCTCGATCGCATCTCCTCCTTACGAAAGCCATACTCAAACTCACAAGCAGTCTCAAAGTTGATCTGCTGACCACCCTGGTACGGCATTCTCAGTCGTTATTTCCAGCGCATTTAGTTTCCCTTAATCGTTGCATATCCCTTAGTTTCAACTGATGTGTCTTTCGCTGAATTAAGTCCCCTGTACTTTCATGCACGAGGAACATCACCCTGGCCATCTGGTTTGGCGCCTCCTAATCGAGAAGGATAGTGAGGTCCTAAAATACAAGAGTTCTAAGGGAGTCCATAGGAATTAATTATTTGAAGATAGATATCAAGTAGCCTGCCGACCCAAATACGACTACGCCTGCAGCTTCGACAGAGCAACCATAAACTTCGACCAATATGACTGCATCTCATCTATGCAGTTGATGCGCTCATGTCCGTAACAAGTGAAGTGCTCTATGAATGAACCCACTTAGTTTTAAATAAATCGCACTATCTATGTGAACATACGACTGTTGTAGAAGCCGAACTGCTGTTTGAGGATTTAGACGTTGCCGGAGGGGACATCCAAATACTCCACTTTTTAACCGAACATTGCGGTGGAGAGCTTGTTGAACATGCCACCTGCGAGGCTTTGCGTAGTTTCTGTATTATGTAATTAATTTACGATATTTCTTTTAATAGAGAGTGGCAATCTAGTTTCGCTTTTGAGCCAACCCCAATATGTTCTCTATTTTGATAGCCTCATACGAGAAGTAGTCTCGATAGAAATCTTCAAACCTATGTTTATCTCTAATTATTAGGGCTGAGTGGTCCCCTGTCATCTTCCCGATAAGGTCGTAAGTACTGGATAGTTTCTTCATGCACGGCATGTCACTGTTATGCTATTTCATAAGGTCATCAGTGATCAGCTTCAACTCTTCGCATATTCCAGCCAACTAATGGTACTTTAAGGCGAGACTATCATGCAACAAACTTATTTATTTGGATATTTATTTTATCTTTTTAAGTACCTGGGACTCCTTGGCAACGAAGTCTTGAATGAAAGTGGAGAAACCGTTCATCATAAAACTGTAATTGCAGATTACCTATCCACTCATATTTATGACGGAGTTGAGGTTCTTGGGTCGGGTTAGATTTTAGCTTTTCTGAGTAACTAAATAGTTACCTTCTTGTAAACCTCGAAGTCTATGTGATTATCCATCGACAGGAAAATCTCAAATGACTTGCTGTTTCTCAATTCCCTCAACAGATAAACTTCCTGCAGAAAATACTTCAATTTGTTGTGGGCACTCCTCAGGGAACTCTCGCTTTATGGGGCAGGCTATTTGGGGAGAGGAGGTATCACGGACCCGGGATAAATCTTGATCAAATTGGAGCGAAGCCATTCGAAATCAACATACTTCCTTCTGACGATCCATTGCAGAGCATCCCCAGTAAACCTATTTCTTCCGTCAGTTCTAATCGTATACACCAGTTCGCTTGGCTTAAACAATTTGTTGATGTAAGATTTGTCGCTTTCTTCTGCTTTAATACTGAATTATAACTATTTTACTCTGTTAGGCTGAAGGTAACGTTCAGATGATGGTCCAATACGTTTTCCTGCAGCTTCAAACAGTAGGTAGTTGATCTTTCTCCCTCGTTAAGGAATATCTAATCGTAGAACACTTTCTTCTAATTCTATTTTCGAGGGGGAGGGATCTCCTATTTACAACCATAGAGGTTCGTTATCGCTGGTGTGGTAGTTGGCTTCATTACAGGCAATTCAACAATATCGATAAGTTTGGCAGATTTGGCTGGAATAGGCATAGGTTTTGGCAGCTCCTATTTCGGAGGTGGCCTAAACATGTGCGGTTATTCCTTTTTGGGTGCTCCTACAAATAAAAAGCTCCAATCGAAGTCAACAGCATGATGAATAGGTTGGACTGGTTGAGGAGCCTGATGAGTTACGACATTTCCATTGACGTAATCATCAAAGTCGTCATCCATCGACAATACAACCTATTGGGGAGGTTGGTTTTCAATAACTTGTTTGGCAATGATTGGGTTATTATCTTCCAAGAATATGCTGACGATCTGAATTACCAGGCACTTACAAGTTGCAGCTCTTCAAAAGTAACATTTTAAAGTTGAATGTCTGCGTAAAGGGAGCGATACCTGAGTGGGTGTACTTCTAGTAGAAGGTGACGAAGGCCTAAGGGTCGTATCCCTTATCCACGATTTCAGTGCGGAGGTACTACTGCTTTTATTATGTTGTCATTTCTATCTTTAATTACACTGTGCTATCCCAAAACTTATATTATTTTCATGTAGAAGCTTATTGGTGGACTTATCGGTACTCTTGGAGGATCCGGCAACTCTCAAGGGTCTCAGGGAAACCCCTACCCTCAAAACCCCTACCAAAACTATCCATACAATACTCAGGCTGAACAGAATCCCTCCAATACAGGTGGCTCTGGGCCCTATGTCATTCGAACTAAACTTAGTGGTAGGGCCCTTGATGTTTCACTTACGGATGACTGGGGTAATGTTAGAGGAGATGCGATAATATACAAATATGTTGGAGGCAAAAACCAGCAGTTTTACATACAACCTGAGGGAGATTTTGTTGTATTGAAGAGTGTGAAGAGTGGGAAAGTGCTTGATGCCGAGTACAAAGGAGAGCCTCTGCCAAATAAGGGGAGCTCAATAGTGTATGGAGGTGTTAGAGTGAGATAGAACAACTGGAACGGAAGTTTTGGCCAGAAATGGAGGTTAGTGGAGACACCTCAAGGCTCTGGTGAGTATGTAATCTACAGTGCCAACGGAAAAGTAATGGATGTGAGTGGGGAGGATGGCCGAAACAACGTACCGGTGGTTCCATACGAGTTTCATGGAAGGGCCAACCAGGTGTGGTTTATTACCCCAGCTTCATCTACACCGGTAGCTTCCAGCAGTTGATAAGAAGAGTAGCATATATCTTTGTAAATATTACATATCATAATAATGCAAGGGTACTAGGAGTAAAACGAAGGCAGCGCAGGAGGATACGGAGGCCCCCAGAACTCAGGGCAACCTTACTCACACAATATGTCGATGGGTGGATTCCCTGCTTATGTCATAAGAACTAAACTGTCTGGTAGATGCCTTGATGCCTGCCAAACTAACGATCATGGAAATAAACAGGGAGATCTAATTCTTTATGACTATCTGGGAGCCCCCAACCAACAGTGGTACATCATTGAGGACAGTGGTGCCATCATCATCAGAAACGTGAAAAGTGGGATGGTTTTGGATGCTCTTGGTGGGGGAAACCCAGGGTACGGAGAAGCTGGACAAACGGATCCGAGAGTAAGAGAGAACATGTACAATGGCAGCGCCGGTCAGAAGTGGAAAATCGAGGAGAGAGCCCCAAATACCGGCGAGTACTATATTCATAGTTCAACAGGAACTGCTTTGGATGTAATGTGGGCAAAGGGCAACAATAACGTTCCAGTTGTTCCTTATCAGTTCCACGGGAAAGACAACCAAATATGGACAATGGCTCCTGCAGAAGGCCAATGATCAATTATTCGTCACCAGTGGATTTGTATCTGAATGTTTGAATTGAGTTTGAATTAATAGGCTGTCCTGTAGTTAATATTCAGTGAGATGATAATAATACAATATCAGAAGTGATTGCACTTTTTGTCCAGCTTGCTGCCCCTGTTGCCCTCTCCTGTGTTTTAATCTTGCTGCTACATCAGAAAGCTAGCTCTGCTGGCTAATATGAGCACTTACTCTTCTTTCATTAGATTTCGGCTAAGCTCCTCCAGTTTGGATAGGAGGGCTTTCTGTTGTTCCCTTAGCACAGAGTTCTATTTCTAGAGCTATTCCATTTTTTTACTCTTGTTCTCAGGGACTATCTCCTTTGGTTTCGAACTCTCAGGGTTGGCTGTAGTCGACCTTACCTAGGCTTTAGAGGGTGTTTTGCTGGAAGACTAGTTTTAGGCGGGTCTTCCAGATGCTGGCTTTTCTGTAGTCTTCTGCTGCTCAAGTTCAAAATCAAGTAATTTTATCTGCTTCATAAGTGAGTCAATTTTAGAGTTCTTCTCCTTGAGGTTGACTGCTAGGATGCTGTTCTCCTTCTTCAACTCGTCCAGCTCCTGTTACTGACTGGAGGAAGCCTGTCCCGTCTTCCTTTCGAGCTCCAAGTTCTATATCTTCATCCTCATCATCTCAATAGTGGACTACTGGTTTTTTACCTGCTTATTAAGCTTCTTTATCTCCTCCTTGCGTTACTCCAGTAGTTATCCGGCAGCAGTTCGTTCTCTCTCTGAAGTATCCAACTGTTTCTGGAGGAAACTGATCTTGCCTTCAAATGTCAGGATCTGCCTAGCTGTGTCCGAGCTTATTAGTCTCAGCTTATTTTACATCTAAGAGATGGTGCGCTAGTTCTCCCTTAGTCGTCTCTGCAGAGGCCCGTTTGAAGAGTCCTCTTCACTGGAAGGGTTCTAAGTTGGTGATTTATTTAGTGATATTTCGAAAGAAGACTCTGACTTCTCCTCTTCAGAGCCTCTCTGGTAGTGGACTTGAGACTTCTTCTTGAAACTAGTTGGAGAATCCTGGCTTTAGGGAGGCTCCAGCTCTTTCTTATACTCTATAGACTAAATTAGTTTGGACTCACTGTAACTGCTTTCCTGCATTTACGAGACTGATCTCCTCACCTAAACCTACTCTACAGTTCTACTTGACGAGAAGCTGGACTTCAGGGTGCTCTTCTTAGTCATTCCAGGAGAACCGGATTCACTGTGGTTGCTCAATCTCCTGTTTAGCTAGAGTTTTGCCAGCGACAAGTACACCTTCTCGACTGATTTCGCGTTGAGATTTCTCAGTATATGCATGTCTACGTCAGACTTCACCCTGATATTCTACATAACCCCTTTCTTTTGGTCCTCCACCAGTACTGCTAGATATCTGTCCAGTTCGACCAGTGACTTTTTGGATACTGTCTGGTCGAATATGAACAAGCTGGCCTCAAATGTCGCGCAGTTGAGGGATATCTGGTTGCAGAACTTTCGGTACTTGTAGTCGACGTATTCCTCCAGCTTCCTTCTCTCTCCATCATTTGTAGTCAGTTGTTTGAGACACATTGTAATATTCTCCCTCTCTCCGTAGTCCGTATTTGCAAGGACAGCGAGCTAGTAGGCAATTTTAGCAGCATCTTCGGGCGTACAAAAGCAGAGCAGAAATACAACAACGTAGACGATGCTTTGAAGACGAATTTCTATACGACCGCTCAGCTACTGCAGCGTCTAATAAATGCTTCGGTACACCTCATTAGGCTTTTGATCTAGGATGAGGCTACCGAAGAACTATCTAAGTGAATAATTGCACGAATTCCAGAACTCCCTATAAGTGTCTTCTGTAAAGGCCAACTCCTTACGGCTCTACTTCTTGAGGACGAACTTGTCGGTATCTGCCCTTGCTCGTATGCGTTTCATCCACTTTTCGCCCACCTCGCTGCCTTCACCGAAACTCAACTTGTAGTGTTGAATATAGTTCTTTACGAACTCGCACTCAGGTTGGCACGCTTTGCACAATCGATGTGGCTTCCTGTTGAAATTCGCCTCGTAAATCATACCCTTCATAGAGCCGCACTCTTCACAGACGGACCGTCCACAACGTTTACACATATGCTCCCTTACGAAGAACGTGAACTCTTTTACACAGATTTCACAGTTCTTGCGCTTACCTCTTGTAGGTGGCAACTCGAACGCCTCAAACGTTTTGAAGTCCTTTTGGCTCATAAGCTGCTGTGACTGGTAATTTAGATTGATTTATTAAATCGGTAGATAATTCACCTACTAAAATAGTTACGTAAAATCACCCGGCCCTTCTCGGAGCTGATATATCCAAATTTAAATTCTAAATGAACCATAAACATAACATACTTAATTAACACCAAAACATAATAAATTTGAAAAAAATATTTGAAGGAAAACGCTGCTATTCAATCGTCGCCGACACAAAACTCTTTATTCTATTGTATTTTAACTAAAATTTGCTTCTAGCTATTGAATCGTCAACTTTGTTTTAATAATAGCCGAAGCTAACTCTATGCGTGGAATGCACATTAGCTGCCATAATTTGTTAACCACAATTGTAAAGCTAATTCTATGCTTCAATATAATAATAAGATTTGTTTAGTTGATGAGCTCCAGTCAGTCCACAACATTACTAGTTACTTAGATTAAGTTAATTTCTTGAAGCTTTCTATTACAGAGGGTATTTAGTCCCGTCTCCTTTAACTCTCATATGAAAGTTTATTGCAATAACATGTTTGGCTGAATTTTAAAAGAATATTTTTCAAACCTTTATATTTAACATGAGCTATCAGAACGAGAACTTCGGAATGATGGATGAAGGCTACTTCGTCCCTAGATCGTAAATTATCGGTTGGATCAACTATTTGCTGAAAGTACTGCTCTTTCCATGCAGATCAACATCTCTAAAATATAGGCATTAGGTTCTGGAAGCGTGTATTGCCAGATATTGGACGTTATCTATCCGGGGAAGGTCGCCCTCAACAAGGTGAACTGGAAAGCCAAAAACGATTACGAGTTCACTGCTAATTACCGTATACTGCAGAATGCTTTTGAAAAGTTAGGAATCAAGCGCCACATCGAAGTAACAGCTGAAGTTATTTAGGTATAAAAACTATCCAAGGCGAAGTACCAGGACAACCTGGAGTTCATTCAATGGCTCAAAAGATACTACGATCTGAACTGTGGAGAACGTGGAGCCAACTATCAGGCAGAGGAGAGAAGGGGAGGTATTGAACCGGATTTCTCTTTCGCTTAGAAGACTATTGTGAAGCATGTTTACAACGCAGGTAACGTTCAGACGGAGACTGCTGTCCAGGCAGCCAGAGCCAGAAAGGCTTAGTTAGAGAAACCACTAAAAACCACCGCAGTTTAGAAAGCTCCTCAACCTATCCGATAGAAAGCAGCAACAGTGAGTGTAAGAACTATCACTTCACCAACAGCATCAAATCGCAAAGTCTAGCTGACTAACGTAATAAGCCCTAAAAAATAAGTAGCTCCTAGCACTGAATAGGACACCGAAGCTAACTTTAGAAGATAAGCCTAATACCAGTAGATGCTACAGGCATAGCGAAACCGAATGGAGTAGAGTTACAGGCAGCTGGAGTAGAAGATGACGGCATAACTGATGGCAGCTGAGGACAAACTGGCCGAACAGTACAACCACCACAAGCAGTAGATCTCGGGATTGAAGGAGAAGATGGATATGATAAACACAATTTTGAAGGGGTAGGAGAGCGCCGAGGATAAAGTAAAGCTCATCGAAGAAGTAGTTAGCATTTGATTTCATAATGGAATAAAGTTTATTGAGATCGATTCAATACACAATCACTCTCGAGATTTAAGACGAAAGTTCAGAAGTAAGTTGTCCTCGATGGGTAGACCTACCAATACTCTGATTAGGTTCTCGATGCACAGTCTTTGACGGGTTAGAGAGTTCACTTGAGGGCCTACAACCTCGGGGGCTTTCATCAAATACCCGAGGAAGCTGAGCACTGGGTCGAACCTTCTAAATTTATCATCGGTTGCTCGTCTATATGATAACCTTGAGAACAGTTCTGTCAGAACGATGAGATCGATGATCACACCTGCAGCTAGCAGACTATCTTCACATACATTGTAGGTAACCAGAGTGTGAGCTCCGTCCATAAATATCTCACTACAGTACTCATCGATAGCCTTTTTGGAGTCTCCAGCTGATTTGAGGTATTTGATAACCACAGTATGATCGATTCCCTCGCTGTGGGGGTACATTAGACTGTTCTCAAGCAGATCGTTGATGCATGCTGCTTTGGAAGTTTCCTTTGATTTGAACTGGCTTTCAGAGGATAGATTCTTTCCGTCATTGTTTCCCAGATGGTTGTAAGAAATACAAGATTTGGGTTTTATTCCAGCTGACAGCAGGAAATCGATGAAGTTAGTCTTGAACTTTGTCTGTCCAGTCTTAAAGTCATTTCCAACCATAAATCCATCAGTCTTCATGGTGAGCACCCCTGGAACAAATGTATTCTGCGGGGATCCATTAATGAAGGAGGCTCCTTCCAAAAGAGAAGCCATAGCGAAGACAGTAGAAGCCGATATCTCCTTGTGGTTGTTTTAAAGAGCCGCCAAAAGGTTCTCGAATGTGTCATGAACTCCCTCAATGACTTTACAGAACCTCTCAGTGTTAGCAGTCCACAAAACAATCACTTGATCAAGCTCATTACTCTACTTGAAGTCTCTAATATTCTTTCTGATAGTTTCCAAATCCTCCTTTTTGTTAGCATTGCTTAGAATATTATCTGCTCGTTATTTTTGGTTCATAGCAATAAAATCCTAGTAGTAAATGGAAGGCAGGGGCACATACTTTTCCATTAGGGGACAAAGCTTTTTTTGAAGGTCATAATCGAACACCTCTGCTCTCTTCATAGCCTCAGCCAAGTTCATCTTGGAGATGTCCCATCCACCAATTACAATTTCGGTTGGATTCACCATAGGCACCACTTCCTTCAGCTTTGCGTAGATTTCAGTGTCTTCGGTACAGGCGATCTTCATAGTGGATGATTGGGTGATGGACCCCAGGAAGTTAGGTGAGTGCTCCCCTTTTTTGTCAGTCCATGTAATGTTGTGTTTGTTAGCGAGTATTCCACCTGTAATAGTAGTTCCGTTGTTGCCTCCGAGGCCCACCATCATCAACCCCAGCTTGGGAAGTTTGAGGTCAGTCTTAAACTCGAAGATTTCGTCGATAATTTGGATGTGGTAATCGTTAGTAGGGGACTTAGTTGCAGTGGTATACTGATAGTTATAGTTGGCGTAGAGACTCTCTCCTTCGACTTTGCTTTTGTTGGTCAACACTTTCATGATTAATTCTGTCGACAGTTGGCAAGATGAACTTTTAATTGCAATTCTGCGCAGAATTAATTAATAAATGCGCATCTATTATTGGTTGGAGTTGTTCATAGCTATTTGTTCAGTTGAGTAACTGAACCTGAAAGTAAATCGAGATAAACCCTGATAATAAGTTGTGCTGATAAAGTGGGAATTTATGGAAGGTTGATCTAAGCATACAATTACACAATATTCACAGTTATGTATTCTCTTCAATATGTATGGCATCAGTAACTGGGTTGTACTCGATGGGTGTTCCTTAAAGCTACTTTTATGTAATAATGGAATCTCGGTTGTAATCGTACAAGCTTAGCCACGTTTGTATTATTCCTTTCTAGTCGTTTATGAGGCTCTATACATCGTATTCACCTTCGTAATAAGAGTTAGCTATGACTTCTAGCATTTCCATTAAAGTTACTTGACCATCTGAGTTGCTGTCAAATAATCTGAAGGTTTATAAAGGTGAGAGGTCGTTTAGTTCTCGCTGTAGACTGGTATTGAGAGTTAGGAGTAGAAGAACTAATGGAAACATGGGCTGATTTGATAATTTATCAGAGAAAATTTAAGTTTGAAATAAGATCTTACTGATTCTAAGGGTAACAATTAGATCAAATGAGGCAAAAGTCAGTAACAACAGGAAAATAGTGATTCTTGTCTGTTAAACAATTTATTTGAATAATAGATCGACAATATATTTGATTTTATAGAATTAAATTCGCATAAATCGTTGGTCTGATCACATTTTTCAATAAGTGAAGGTCTCTAAAGAACCAACCTTGCTAATAATCCAGGTTCTGTTTCTTAATAGTGGTCAGATGCATAAATTTAATCTCTTATCTATGCTGATAATCATTTGTTGCTGGGGTTCGCCAAAAACATCCTCATGGCTGTAGCCTCAATGTCCTCACGACTGATGTGCCCTTTTCTGGACCTATCATATATTCTAAATCTAAAATACCTCACCTCGCATAAGTCGAGAGGTCATAGCCAGTGGGAATGAAGTGCTTGTTCATCCCTCTGTAAGTATCAATCATAACTCGAGCCATGTCGGGTGGATCGAGTTTATCATCGTGGTTGCCGTCGTAGTTGCTCATGATTTTTCTACGTCACATTCTATTTACTGTACGATCTGCTGTATCTTCTCCCTGGAAAACATACCCCCATTCTCCACGGGGGCTGACTGCTGAAATCTGTTATCCATCTCAATTTATTTATTACAAATCTTAAGTTTATCTTCATTCACAGGTTTTATTGAATTAACAGAGATTTTTTGAAATTTAGTGCTAGCCAGTTTACCACAATCCCCCAATACAAGAAGCATAATTGTTATGGGTATAAATGACCCGCCACAAAGCTAATTAATTATTCTGTAACCATATGTACAATATCTAAGACACAGTCATCGAAGAACTGTTAGAACCTTACGGTCTCTAGCGCCGATAACTCTAACGAGCAGCCTAACTAATCAAAAACGATGATCAGCAAGGTATGGTAAACTCCAAACTTATAACATAAAAGCAGGTTCAGTTGCTCTGGAAGATGATACAGGCGTATGTTAAAAAAGAAACTATTTCTAAACGGCCTATTCTTAAAAAAATTCTAAAAACCAGATATCCAGTCACTATTGGACCACATACTGATGTGGCTGCTATCGTGATGGGGCCTTGTGGGAATGGTAAAACCACACTTATGAACAACCTTTGCTAAACTACTCATCGGACAGGAGATGCCCTTGAAAGTATGACCCGATAAATCAGAAAGTAGAAGGTAGTCTACTACGACAATTTCTGTATTTACGATACTCCTGGCACTAATGCGACCTCTGACGTTGCTCAGCATGCCATCCTGCTGAAAACTGTACTAACTTATAAGCCTGTTAACGTAGTATTCATCCAGGTAAAGTACCAGTCAAGAGCGATCGACTTCATAATCGAGATGAACAACTAGATGAAGAAGATTTAAAACTACAAGAATAACGTGGTGTTCCTTGTGTCTCATATCGACATAGCTCAATCCCCAGAAGAAATAATCACAGAGGCTCAATAGTTCATGAGCACACATGGGCTTAACCAACAGGTGGTCTACTACACTAATCAATATATAAACTGCAGAGATATGGCAACAACCCTATATAAAATAGCCACCAACTATCCGAAGGTTAGGTTAGATATCGACTAAGTTTCCTTCTTAAGGAAGTTTCAGTTGGGCAGGTTGGAGGCTTTCTTTGGATAAAACATCGACGACATTAAGGAGTAGATGAAATAGCTCACTTAAATGTACATTGAGTTTGTGCATGAACTTCCTCCTGATGATGAAAGAGAGGACCTTATTCATTAAGCGAACATTAACCTCAAAATTTAATTGGAGGAAATCAAGGACAATTTCACCAAAAAGCACAATAAAACTCTTAATGCGATTTCCTACTACAGTCTGTTCTACACTCTTCAAAGCCAAATTATGAACAACATATAGCATTTCAATGAAAAGACCCACGAGCTAGTCTCCTACCATATGTTTGAACAGAATAATGTTGAAGAGAAGGACATTAGGGATGTCATCAAACAATGCCCCAATCCTGATTGTGGCCTTATCTGGCATAGAACCGAAGCATGCCCAAATACTACATGCGGTAACAGACCCTCCTTCTTCTGGGATTTCTTAACATCAAGAATATTCTCGAAATATCGATTCTCTAAGAAGGGGAAAAAGATATCTTACGTAAAGTAGGGAACCAAAGTCCAAATAAATAAAGCCGTAATAGAATAGCGACCAGTCCAAAGCTTCGTAGATAAATCAAAGAACTTGAGGGTTGGATGTGGTGCCCCAATGAATTTCAAGCTGCTGCCTAGGCTGAAAGATATCGACAAGATATTAAAGGACTGGAACTGCATCGGAGATTTCAACGAGGTCAAGGCCAAGTTATAGGCTGACAAAATCTGTAAAGGAGCTAGGGATTAGTTAGAGAAAACAGCCACTGCCATTATGAGAGAAATTGAAAAATGATACAATATGAATAAACAGTCTTAGATTTAATTTTTGAAAGTTTAGATTTGCTGTAAAAATGTTTAGTTGGGTTGCAGAAGGCAGAAAGCGTAAGGAGGGAATTTAGTGAAGTGAATAATATAATATAATATTAATTAAATAAGGAATTAAGTCTTGACTATTGATTAATAATGTTAATAGTGGAAGTTCTATAATTATTTGAAAGTGTATTGCCAGTTGATTGGAATATTAAGAAATGAGCCTTGAGCTCACTACAGCCAAGGGCTCTCATCCCTGTCACTACAAATGAATTTCTTTTGGAGTTCTTTTTGATTTCTTTATTTTTTTTGGCAAACATCTAATTTCTCGCGATTTGATGCTTTTTTGTTAAATTAGATAGGCTAAACCTCCAGAATCTGAGACAGATTAAGTTCGCTGGTGCGGGTAGTCGATATTTAAGTAGGAGTTAATAACCAGCTTTGATATTATTAAGGATGAATTCGGAAATTGTTCTGAACAACTCGAATATCCAAAGGCCTATCTTCCACCAACAACCCTTCCACCAGCCTATCAACCTTTATGCGCAAGCATCCTTGGAAAAACCTCAGCCGAAATGGTAATGGCACGATTGTGATTTCATTATCAAACAGAAGCTGAGTTGTCAGTCCGTCTACTGGTCACTCAGCCCTTCAGTTGGGTTGGCTGTACCGGATTTTAAGAGTAGCATACTCACTCCTAAGCTGACAATCAGCCTGAGTAAAGCCTTTGACTACTCAACGTTTGAGGGTTGGCTGTGGCATAAAACATGGATAATTCCTACAATTACGGTAAAGGTTTAAATATAAAACCTGGAAAACTAGCCCAAGTTCCAGTTCCCCTCAAACACTTACATCACTCTCATGGCAGTGAAGCCTGGCAACAAAAACCCTTGCAAATTCTTCCTCGAGGATATAGGTTTCCAAGGAATAAATATACGCCAGGCTGAAATCGGTCGAAATGTCTTCTCAGGACTCAAATTCACCTAAACTTCCTACAAACACTAGGTAAATACTAACTTACTTAGGGTTCTAAGTTTAATATTGTGGCTGCCCTCATCTGTAAGTAAGATGGAGAGATTCACCCTACTGTTATAGACTGTAAGATATCTCCTCCTATTTTCATTGATTCTAGGAAGCTGACTAGGAGTTAAATCGACGAAGAGGAGTCAGACAGTAAAAACGCTGAAGTATTTCCACCGGAGGCTTTCGATAGGGTTCTCGTTAAGAGAAGAAAGGACGAGGAGGAGGATATAACCAATGATGCTACTGGTTTCTATAACTATTTCACTGCTCCTAACATCCGGAATAAGATTAAGAACCCATTTTTCCTGGCCTACAAGTTCTCCAACTTCGTATCGCTCTCCTACAACTGCACTAAAATTCCTAATCTACATGTACTCAATAATCTTATGCAGGATTTGGTTCCAGTGGTTATGGAGCGATTTACTGGCAAGATGAACTCTAAACTAAGGACCTCCTCCAAAAAGTACGAAAATACCGTCGACAAGGTGAACATGGAAGCACTCATTTGCTTGGCATTTAAAATGCAAGCTTCGGATAAGTCATGTAGGTAGATTTTGGAGAAGTTCGGCTACTTCGATAACTCTTTTATGAACATACTGTGTGATGTGTCCCTCATCCCCCACAGGTTCATCGCCATTTCCGATCCGAATATGATTCGGCAGTTGTACGAGATGTTCTACGACACAAATGTAGCAAGTAGCTACAGCCTTTGATAATCAATTTGCCTTCGTATGTTGGCCCCCCACTCTTCTAATTCCTTAGTTACCGTCTCTTAACATCTCATGACTTCCTAAACTTGACTTTTAAACTGTTTATCAATTAATTACATTCATTGTGTATTCAGAAGTATCCATCTCGTGCATGCCGTCCAAATAAATAAGCAAATAGTAAAATTAAACATCAATTTTACCCCAAATCAAATTAGATAGTGGATACACTATGGATAGTCATCAATATGTTTGTATTTTTTTGGTCAATCCTTCTGTAGCAACACTTGGAGTGAATTTGTTAGGGCTCTTTTAAGATCATACTAATAGTTTAGTAATATGATATCACAAACGCCTAATAATTCCCGTGATTGGAGTTGGAACCCCAGACTCAAGCATTCTTCAATAACCATCTGTGGAAATAGGCTGAACTGTGTCTCTCCGAACAAATCTGTTGGGGTGTCACTTATTAGGCCACTCAAGGGGACGGGTACCTTCATTCTCAATCTAAAAATAAATTAACTAAAAGCCACGTCTGCGATAGGACTAGGTATTGTAAAAGCTTAAGTTTTTTCGAACACTAACTTTAATTACATGAAAGCAAAGGATTGTGAATACTTGCTATGCCAAAATGGATATATGACTCATACTTGCAATACATAGACTGTCAAATTTTCAGAAGGAGACACTGTCCGTATTGAATGTAGACCGTCATAGCAAAAACTCATATTTACAAATGTTGGAAACTTAAATAGTTGCCAAACTCTCATAAAAAATGACCTTTAATACGCATTCGCAGTCTTCTTCAGAGAGAATGCAGAAGTGTAGATTGTGTCTCACAGTTAGTGATGTTAATAGTGTGTATTCCTTCACTAATCATTATTAGAGAACGGAAAAGCGAAATAATAAATGTTATATTTTTAGTTCATTTATGATTGCCTAAGGCACATGTAGAGGCTCCTGTTGCAGGGTCAATAATTTTAGCTGGAGTGCTA
>JAOXNN020200103.1:0-23697 GCA_028571205.2 Hydropsyche betteni | reverse complement strand
TTGAGCCTCTCTAGAGCACAGCGAGTGCCTGGATGAGCCAAACCTCCGTCAACAATCGCTACTAAAAGAAGATTCTCAATGAGCGGAGACATGTGAGTTTCGCCCTCATGCTCCAGAAGGAAATCAAATAAAAGAACTAACACAAGATCAAGTCTCTAGAAAATGGTATACACATACTGGATCTACAGACCAAACGGATGTAGCTGGAGGGAATGAACTTCCATAATAAATTAAAGAAGCTGTATGAAGCGCAGGGACTAGAGAAGATCCTCTACGAGTCTAGGATGCAGAGGAGAGCGTCGGAGGAGATGTAGTTAGAGAGGAAGCAGAAGAAATGCGAGGAACTGAGGCTTTCAGATCGGAAGAGAGTGGAGATGGCCCGTACAAACTATCATGAGGGATTGAAGACCAGAGTTGGGAAGCTTAGGCAAACCCAAAACAAGTTGAGCGAGGAGAAGTAGAAACTCAACTAGACTATGCTGTCTACTAAGCGGGAACTGTACAACAGGATAAAGAATGAGGAGAAGGAGCTTAAACAACGTAGCCAGCGCATAGAACAGTTTAAACTGCGCAGAGCCCGTATGAACTACCTGAGTAAAATCGGCTAATAAATAAAAAAGCGCTAATAGAACGAGTCCAAAATGCAGGAGCTGGTGGAGATGTAGAAAACCCAGCTGGAGGCCCTTAAAAAGACTAAGCACCTATAGAAATAATCACAAAAGATCGAAAAGCTTCTATAAAACTTCTTTACGACAGAAGGCTGAAGTAGAATAATTTATAATCAGTCGGCAGGACTCTCCGACTCGCACTCGGATACATCCTCATGATTTATGTTGTTTAGTGAGTATGCTGTTGTCTTGGTGGGTAACACCAACATCGAATTAGACATACCAGAATGTTTGAGTTGTCGCTTATTCTCTAGTAGTTTCTTGGTGAACTCTGTCGGTAACTCAGCCATCTTGGCTACAGAAATGTTTTTCATACTGATACCCTCCCCGGCGAATAGCTCACTTACTAGATAGAGTTGCCTGAGTTTTTTGAAAGTCTTTTTGTTGGTTTCTATTACCTACAGGGACTATGACTAAGAGGTTTAGGCACTGCTCGCAGCATTCTTGAGAAAGTTCCCAAAGATAATCTTAAACACTTCGTAAAGAGCATTGGATTCCTGCATAACTATTTCAAATGCTTGCTGTATGAGCGAAATTCCACTGTATCTCGAGAACAGCCTATGGAAAACATCGGTAGTCTCGAACAGAAAGTCCATGCCATTAACAATCTTATATAAATGGTTGGAGAGGAACTGTGCCTTCTACAGGGGGAAGACTTTTCCGAAATTATATAGTCGACACCCAGCCCTGTCTTTATTTTCCGCATCAAATAGAAGTATATTCGGTTGTAGAGTTCACTAAGATAGTCTTCCAGTAGGTTGATGGTAATAGTAGACTGCACCATACTTTGTTTCTTAAATTCGATGTTCGGTTTGTTGTGGATTAGCCACGCCTGTACGCTAGGCTTCCCTAAACAGTAGAACAGTATTATTAGAAACTTGAGACGTTGGGCTCCCTGCTTATTAGGCTTAGTGTCTATCTACTTGTAGAACTAACTGAGTGCTTTATCAATATTGAGTTTTGGTTTTTCGAGATCTTCCATTAGGCGTCTAAGAGCAGTTTTATCTATCTGTGCCGTCTCCTCCGTACAAAGATTCCTCAGTGAACCAATAAGTAGACTGGTGGGATTAGAGAAGGTATTTTTGATGGTGGACCAAATGAGCATGCCCCCGATAATCTATCAAATAAATACCAATAATCACCCACAGTATGAAATTTGAGTTAGTGCTATTATCCAAGTATATTTATTATCAACTGATGGGAGCAATATGTGTGAAGGAAACAGAGTAGCAGATTTTAGTCAAGGAGTATAACGTAAGTGTTCATTTACTCAGGCTACCATTCTTAGGATCATTAAAGAGGAGGCTACTAAGCTGAAGGAGGACTATGACTGGGCGGCTGTGTTGGTAGCTAAGCATAAGAATATCAATAAAGCTAACCTTTTCCTAACGCAATACGAACTGCAGATTACCAGGCTCAAAAGAGATAACCCTTCCCTCTATGCAACACTCTCCCTGGAGAAGCAGCATACTGTGCTGGCAGAAGATACTTGTTCGATAGTGTAAAACTTTAAAGATTCATGCATTGTTGCTGAGGACGAAATACACAATAATCCTAACACTCGCGATCTACTGACTGCTCCCAGTAAGCCAATATCTGAAGACCTTTCCTTCAACGAGAAAGCTAACCGAAATCCATCGATGGTGATGCAAATGAGCATAATCTACAAATCGTAGTTTTTGGAGCAGGGTAGTTTCAACTAATCAGTCAAGAAATTCCTCAAGTGGTCACAGATGGCCTAAGAGCACCTCAACAATGGGTTCCTGATCCCCCTGTACAAGCTATTCGCAGCTTCCCTCAAATAGCTCATTCAAAGCCAGAAGGAGCAACGCATAAACATTCTACTCGCTAACATCAACGATCACTGCACAAAGTTCATTAATTTGATGATACAACTCTACATGTCAGTATACTCGTTGGATGTGATGAGAAAGCAGTCACATGGAGACCTCTTCAAATACTAGAATCTATTCAACTGTATAATGGCTAATCTGTTTAGAAGGTTCAACCTTAATACTGTCTTGAGAGCTGTATTGTTGGAGAAGTTCAGAGGACAGATCGAAAAACTGAGGGAGAAGATGAGGTATGTACAAACTAAACCTATCAGCTATTTCCAGATATCGTCAGAATTCATCCCGACCAAAGGTGAGCAGGAATCTTACAATTAGTTCGATCAGGGAAGTCAGTCCGAGACACTTAGTATCTAGCCTAGACAAAGGATGTTTGAGGCTACCATCCAACGGTTGGTTGAGGTATCCAAAGCTGATACTCCCATCGGAAAGGTGAAGGAAATCATCAAAGCTTCGAAATAGATGGCAACAGAGATAGGTTCCTTCTACTAATCGAAGGGTAAGTAGCCTCCCCAACTGGATCCTGACACTATCAGCTCCATAATGATGTACGCAGTGGCCTAATCAAACAACCCCTAGCTAATAGTGGATGTTGCCATGATCGAAGACTTCTCCACTCGGAACTGCATGAGCTGCGTGTCAGGCTACTACATAAACGTTATTAAAGCTTCCTTTTAAATGATTCTCTAAGCTAATTGATTTGTAATTTATGAAGATTCTGCTCTTGGTGCTCTTCGTTCTTGTCAACGTTGAGACTATCATCGCGAAAACTCCACTGATAGTCCAGATGTGGCAGAACAAGATGTGGCTGGTGGAGAAGAACAACCTGACAATACATGATGTGGGGACAGTCTAACGATCTCAATGGATTAGAATATACAGAAATTACTTCGATGTGCCCCTATCGATAGCGAAGGAGCAGTTTGGATACTGCGACCATGACGATAATAACCTCATACAAGACTAGGAGGTAGCTTGTTTTTGATGATAAGTTGTAACTGACAGATCTAAATTTAATGGAGGTGAGCGGCACAATCTGACTCATCAAAATTCGAAGCAAATTGGAGAATTAATAATTAATGAGTAAATTTGTTTTAAAATATGTATTTGTTCCAAGAGAAAATAGCTTAGGGAGCCTTTTCTGAGGTATTCAGCGGGGTATACGTGCCCACATGCCAAAGTGTGGCGATTAAGGTTGATAAGGCGCCTATTCACTCCAGAAAGACAAGGCATGAAGTTGCTGTGCTTCGCCACCTCAACTCTCAGGGCAGACGAAAAGGCATTCCTCCAGTGTACCGGATGGAGGAAACCCCCTAGTACTCCTATATTGTTATGAAAAAACTGGGAGTTTCCCTTCAGAACTACTGCGAACAGCGCGCCAATATCACAGAAATCCCGACTCTAAAATCCATAGCTCTGCAGATGCTCAACCGAATAGAGCTGGTTCATGACGCTGGGTACGTCCACTGTGACATCAAACCTTCTAATTTTGTCTTTAGCTCGAATAGGCGCACTTTGTATCTGGTGGACTTTGGACTTAGCAGAAGATACGCTGGTTTCTAATAAGCACACTCTACTAGTGCTGCTGATGGTGCTATGTTCGTAGGAACACCTAAGTTTAGTAGTTTGGGTGCTCACCTGGGCATATAGCCATCATACCGGGACGACCTGTAGAGTTTCTGCTATTGCATACTGTACATGGTTAAAGGGTTGCTACCGTGGTAGCACCTGTGTTCGGAAGCCTCATTGAACCTGAATTAAATCAGAACTTTCAAATAGCAACTATTATTATTCCAATATCCCGATACTATCAGCAATAAGACCCTAGAGTTGTTAAGAGTGCTGAGGAATATGGGGAAAGGTGATCGCCCGAACTACTCGCTATTCACCCAGACCATCGAGAGTTTTGGGGAGTGTGCTTGATACTTTATGGATTAATATTTAGTTCAATGATAGTACAAGAGAACAAGCTAAATGCTCTTCAGAGGGAGAACCAGGAGCTGAAGATGGAGCTCACCGAACTAAGAAACGCTTTCGACCTGAACAGAGACATCCTCAGCATACTCAATTCGAAAGCAGATCACAATATCCGGCACTTTTACATGATGCTCAAAAAGCTTAACGAACATATTATCGATCTGGCTGACAATCAGTTTAAAGCTCGGAAGGAGAGGTACAAAAAGATCGAAGAGGTAAGCATAACATGATGAAGTTCCAATAACTGGAGGCTAAATTTCTCAAACTTATGCAATAAAATAAGGCGCTTAGGCAGTAGTTGGATACCCTCACCAAGCAGTCATCGGCTGAGATAAAGAGGACCGAATTTACTGGGAAGGAGAGTGTCGTAAAGGTTGCTGGATTTAGATCATTACGCCGAAGGAGTCCCATGCCTACCTTACCGACTAAATACGCAAAATTAGTAACGAGCTGTTCATCATGGGCAAGAGATGCTCCAGGCTCAATACCTAGAATTCGCAGCTTAGGCAGAGATTACATGTAGAAGTTTATAGACTTAGAGTTAACATATGGGTGGGAAGCATATGGAGCCAACGTCCAAGGTCAGGTTCGAGGCATGTGTTGAAGAGCTGGAAGGCAGTGAGGATTACGAGGAGTCAGATGACGGCGAACCATTTGACGGGAATAAAACCATAAATATCATTACATCGACCACAACAAGAGGCTCTATCAACAAAGCCAAACAGCCTATCAATAAATCGCCCTCAATTCTAACCAAGTCAGTACAGATCTAGCTATAATTGAAAACTAAATAGCTGGAGAGCTACAGAAGAGTGGTATTCTAACTTTAAAGTCGCCTAAATAGTGTGACTTCTGCTCAGCGTAGATTCCTCCAACAGAAATCCCGCAAAATTTCTAAGGAAGAACGTTAGTAGTAACGCACCCGTCTCATAGACATGGTCCAGTGGAGAATCTAGATGTAGATACTGGATAACACCCATGTTTTACGCCATTTACGAAGCATCCCTGAAAACCGTGGCCATTCACTATGAAATAGTTTAATAAAGATGTTAGTCAGAGTTGTTCGTAGCTGCCATCAGAGATGTCCACGTCCTATTACTTCTTTATTGAGTTATGATCTTTTTTCATGTAGCTTTGCAGGTCTTCGGTCCTACCTTAATTCTTTAATTACCCTTCCAAGAACATCTATGGCATTTAGCGGTAGTTGAAGTGGTTGATGTCAGCACTTCTGACAGAGAGCCTTGACAGTAAGTACTCTATTTCAATAGGCTACAGCTAGAGCTGGGTGAACAGCTTAACGAGAGTGGATTTCTACACGCAGTGCCTGCTATCCTCATACTCGTTGAGAACATCGTTGATTTAGGTGGTGTACTATTCCATAACTGCTCTGATTCTGGCCAACATCTTCTCTTATTCTATCTTCGACCATATCATGTAGTCGGGAATAAGCTCCAGAAGCTTCTTTTTAGCCTACTTGACGGTCTTACAGGAGGAGAGAGCCTCCATAATGATATCGTTCTATTCTTCTCGTACTCCGAAAGGCTACTTCTACAGGAAGGGACTGATCTCACCGGTTGACTAGATTTTAGCTGATTCTAACAACTTTTTGAGTTATCCATAACTTACACCCTTGCCTCTGAGCTTATACGTCAAAAACTCCAGTATCTACTATCGCTTGTCATGTTCATCTTCGTAGTCTTAGCCATACTAGTCATATTCTTGCTATTATTTCTTTGCAGGCTATTCCTAGTCGTTGAAGTCCTCACCATACTAGTCAACTATCTATGGCTGCTTGGCAGGTAGTTCTTACTTCTACTATTTCACCTGTGGGACTTACGGTTCCTTTTTAGCACTTAGTCTGCTGGCATTCAATTCGTTGGTGTTCTGACGGACACTGGAATCATTTTTCGACTGTCGATTGACATTAGCAGATGGCTAACTCTATTTAGATACCTTTAGTTTCTTTGATTAGCTTTACTTGGGCTTCACTTATTTAGATTGAGAAGGCTGTCTACTCGAATTTTCTTTTTTGCGATCATAAGCTCCATTACCTGATTGCGACTATTCAGTTCTACGTTTCTATGTTTTCTGTCTTACAGTTGATCTGATAGACGGCTTAGCGGCAGCCTGCACGGGCACAGAATTCTCGACTGTTACTGGTTCGCCCCTGCTTAAATTCTTAAGCTGCCTTTTAAGTTCATTCGTCTAGTGTATTCTCCTCTGATCTGCATTCTCCAGTCGTTTCTTTATATCAATCAACTCCGCATTAATTTTCTCCTCATTACCCTGTACTCTCAGCAACTCACTTTCCAACATCTGAGCATAATACGTCCTCTATTTAAGGTTCTCTACTGCTCTTTTCCATTCCTCTCTCTCCAAGAAAGTCTTATTCCTGTATTCCTCCAACTCTCTAAACTGCACAATGATCTTCTGCAGCTCTGTCAGTAATTCTACCGTAAACTCAAACGTACGTTAATTCTCTGCTTCCATCTCACTAATTCTGGTTCTCTTAACCGATCGTTTAAGGTTGTTGAGCTGTGACTCCAGGAACTCATACTCTGCATTCTTCTCCTTCAGTCTATCCTTCAGTTGGTTACATAATCGGTTGAGTTCCTTCAGCTCCTTTGGCCTTGGATCACTCCTATTTTCTATCACTAACCTCTGTTTATTGAGTTCATCCTACATAACCACACTCTAACCTCTAGCGTAGCCAACCTGGTCCTTAACCTGGTGTTTTCATTCGTGAGATTGTTGTTTTAGGCTACCATAACCCTCTGCTTACATTTGAGCGTGATAATTATCTACTGCATGCGTTCCCTGTCGTGAAGGCCGATAGTAGGTACCAAGCTGTCCAACCCTGCGTCAGTCTCAGTCTAGTATTTGCTGTTTTAGAGAGGTATTACAGTTTACGGATGTGCTGAGAGCGGTTGCGCTAGTACGCTGCCCTATGTATGACAAAGCTAGGGTTTTTGGGTGGTTCCGGTTGCTAAGGGTTGGCTTTGAGTAGTCGTTCTTTACTTTACTTCATGAATAAATTATATTTACCTACAGCTTAGTCATTATCCGTTGGTGGAGATTATTACTCCTAAACAGCATAGCCTTAATATTGGAGTTAGTAATTAAAAGCTAACCTCCGGATAGTTACTTTATGAAGAAATACAAAAGTGTTCCCAAGGAAGAACTTCCTCTCAAACAGGAGAGAGTCAACATGAGCAGTAGAGGGCTCAAACTCATCCCTCAGGATAAGAAACTGGAGAAGACACGGGTATTGGATGTGAGCCATAACTTCATTTAAAAATTGACGAATGTAGACCAGTTTGGAGGGTTGGAGGAGTTGTCCATTAAGGCCAACAGGGTGGAGTGCTGGCAGTAACTCAAGAGAATTAGGTGCCCGACTAAACTTAAAAGGCTGTTTGTGAGGGCTAATCCATTGTAAAATCAACCCAACTATAAGTTCCATCTGATACAGCAATTTACCAACCTGGAGCTGCTAGATGAACTTCCTGTAAGCCCTTCACTAAGGATGACGTTGGTACGGTTAGAAGATTACATCGGGAGAAATTTGGCGGAGTGGATTAGAATTATGTTGAGTATCGACAAAAGTTTGATGGAGATGTGGAGAGGAAGAACTTCTAAAGGGCGTACCACTTCAAATAGAGCAGTTATGGAGAAAATACTAAATATTGTCAACAGATAAATAGCAGTACTTGATGGTAGAAAGCAAACTAAACGGTTTTTGTAGTGTGGGCTGTTAATCTAACAGGTTATATCCGAAACTATCAACAATCTATAGCCTATAGTACCCAATAAATGCACTATCCCCTCCATAGGATTCGCCTTCTTCACTGACCTTATAATTTAAATAACAAACTGCACTAGCCAATTCACCAGTTACCTGCTATCATAAGTCTAAATCGAAAACCACAACCAATAGAACACTCTTGTAAACAACTAATAAGCGGCAACCAAAGTACTGTTCGAGGAGTTTATAAGAATGTGTTCCTACCAGCAGGAAGAGTACATGAAAAGGATGAGCTCAAGGGAGACTTAGTCTAATACTGCAAGAGAGTTTAGTGAAGTAATACCTTATCTTTCTACTGAAGAATATTTTAGTTTCAGTGTATCGGAAGTTATGATGCAGATTATGGTCAATACCAAACACAAAATTGACAAGGCGTTGATCGATCATTAAGCTGATCAGTCATATCCTAAATACAATTAGTCGCAACTGTCGAAGAGTGAAGAGTCTGGGAGTGTTGAGCAATAAGCATCCATCAAAATTTACTAAAATAGATAGGTAAACCATGCGTCTTATGTAAACAGTATTCTTGAGAACTAAGTGCTTTTCGTGCATTCACACAACCCTACCCACATAACATAAACTTAATAGTCTTGTGTAATTTAAGAGTAATCAAGGCCTGTTCCGGCAGCCCTTGCAATTGCCCTCCTTAACATTCTATAACTTTATCAGAAGCGTCATGCATTCCGTCGTATTCGCAAGCACAATAAACGAGCCTGTAGCATCGTCTCCAAATTTATCGTGATGTTTGCCATAAAAAGAGTTATTTGCCTTCGTACCGGCATATAAGCGATAAAGGAAAAGTACGATGACTAAGTTAACCTTTAGCTCAGATACAGCAAACTTAAACTCCAAAAGGCATGCTTTAAAGCGATTAAATTACTATGGCTGGCCAAAAAGCATAAATACTAGCTACTGCATAAAATAGTCCGGCGGAAGATCCAAAAAGAGCAGGCTATCCAACACTTCGCTTTTGTCCGCTGGAAGATCCTTAACTCCAAAACCCTAAAACTCATAAACTAATTAAAACTCTAAACTTAAAGACTTCAACCCCTGAAAACTCCTAAACAGATCTAAGCCGCCTACAACAAAATATCCAAAAGCCGCCTGTCCCGGGCCCAGAGCTCAAAGCGCATGCTGAGATTCTGACTACTTCCTGTACAATATATTATATTATGATGAAATGTAAACTGGGCGATCAGCTAGTGTAGAAGCCTCCTAGTTTGTTTCTGCTGTACCCAGGGTTGGTCTATTTGGCGTGATAGTCGTTGTACACATGCTCCACTCTTATTATTCCAGGGAACTTGCACATCGGCAGATCCTTATCGCTCAGCAGCTTCATCTGCCGTAGCTTAGCCATGTTCTGTACCAGAATATCATTTTTCTCCAGTACTTTCGAGTGTTCGTTGAAACTCTTCATCAGGCTCTTAGTGCGCTGGGTTTGTCTATGCTCCTGGGGAGCCAGCAACTTCTCCAAAGCCTACTCGTTTTGGCTTTTGGTCTTTTTAAGACTGATGGATCTCTGAGTGGAATGGAGCTGGACGTGGTTATCCTTGATCCTGAAAGTCTTGCCGGTGGAGGCAACTACATAAAACAATATGTACAGCCTTGCTCCATGTCACCGTGACAGTATGGCATCTGATGGTTGGCGTAGTCCTGGAACATTTCGAGCTGGCGCTGTCTGGAGAGTCTCACACTCGAGTAGGGATCCACGTAAGACTCAGGGTTTATCATCGCTATTAAAATTATTGTATAAGTTCCAATAATTTTAATCCTTTTAAAGTTGCAATTGCACTCCAATTGAATTGGTTGAGTGTACAATACATTGAGAAGTATTGTTGGAAAGTGTAACTGAATTCATAATAATCATAAAGTTTAAACGAGTCAAACCTTTATAATTTAACGAATTCCTAATGAATCGTACTTCCACCCTAAGAGACTTTGAAGTGGTTTCGAAGCTGGGAGAAGGGTCCTTCAGCAGTGTTTTTAAGGTGCGTCGGTACGATGATCAGGTGCTCTACGCTCTCAAAAAAGTACACTCACTTTCATGTAGGTCAAAATGGGCCAGATGTGCCAAACTGAGCGCTAAAACGCCCTCAACTAAGTACGGATACTGGCTTCAGTCACCCACCCCAACATTATCAACTACAAGGAGGCATTCTTTGATGACAGCTCTGAGACACTCTGTATAGTGATGGAGATAGCTGAAGCAGGGGATATCCTAAAGAAAATTAACGATCACATCAAAAATAAAACATACTTCCAAGAGTCTGAAATATGGAAAGCTTTCATTCATATGACTCGTGGACTCAAGACTCTCCACTAAATGACCATCCTGCATAGGGATTTGAAATGTGCTAATGTGTTCTGCACGGGAGATTATGTTTACAAACTGGGGGACATGAATGTGTCCAAAGTCACCAAAAAGGCTATGGCGAGGACCCATACAGGAACTCCATACTACACTAGCCCTGAAGTTTGGAAGGATAGGCCTTACGACTCTAAATGCGATATCTGGTCGCTAGGATGTGTGATCTACGAAATGGCTAGCCTTAAGCCGCCTTTCAGAGGCCGTGATTTAAGGGAACTCTACAAGAAGATTGAGAAGGGAATATTTGATAGAATTCCAACCTTCTACTCTGAAGATCTGCAAAATGTGATCAATCTGTGCCTGAAGGTCAACCCTGTTTTAAGACCAACCACCGCCTAGCTTCTCAATCACCCTCTGATAACCAAAAATACTGTTCCCAGTGATCGTTACGAGCCTACCGTCAAGAAACAGTCTAGCCTCCTAAAGACTATTCTGGTGCCTAAGAATCTGAAATCGCTCAAGTAGGCCCTTCCTGCATCAAAATACTAAATTTAAACTAACTTTTAGTCACAAAACTGTGCGAAGAGAGTGGAGACTAGGCTTCATTCAGTAAGGAGTCTAGGGAGGGTAGGAGTAGTGTAAACTCCTAAGATTTCTGAATCTAAGAAGTATGATTACTATCCCAGGGCCTAATCTGCTTGCCGTAGCAGATAATCCTCTTCTAATAAGAAGCTACCCAGAGTTCCATGTAAGAAATGCGTAATTTAGCATCTGTAAAGAATCAGCGATAGAACTCTTATGAATATTTGAGGAAAGACCCTTCTAAATAGGCGTTGAACAAAGCAAGGGAAGGCAGCCTTCAGCGAAACAAATCAAGAGAAGCCTTGCAGTAGGTGGAAAGAAACCGCTCAAATAAAGAGCTCAACGATAGAATCCAAAAGTACATCAATTAAAGAAACAGTGAACTCAAGCGCAACCAATCCTAAATAAGTATCGTTTGTTTTTAACTCAGGCCGTAACGTCTCTAGAGCGCTGGAGGCAGTAAGGAAGCTCTAGGTGAAGAACAAATAAATCATAACAGAAAGGCGCAAAATAATTGAAAACCCATTCAAACCCAGATCCCAGTCTTTCTAAAAGTAGAATAGAACACCAGCGAAGCGAATTCCCCAATCCTTTGTCCAGGAGAAGTACATTATCGATAAGAAGTACATGCCTCCAAGACAATATAAAGTCTGATTTGCATATTGATAAATCTATTATTTGATGTATAAATACGTGTTAGGATTCGCACTACTTTTAGTCGTAATAGGGGCTCAGAGAGAACTCGCTTAAACTGCCCCACCAACTTCAGAACACCATTAACAACCGGCAGCCTAAGTACATCCCAATACTGCCACACCAGTTTCTCACCCATAGAATACAGCATCAACAACATAGACAGCTACTACACATACGACTACTACGACAGCTGAAACTCACGAACAGCCTCATGCAGCCACTGAAAATAATCATGCTACTACCTAAACTATTCATACAACTACATAAACTGCACATCCAGCAGAATCGAGTGGGACAACGCATACTCAACCAACCGCAACTACAACAACAGATCATGCATCTTCAACAACTTCGTCGCAACCTGCATCAACAGAGCATACTACTTCCACTTAAAAACCGGTTGAACCTATTCCAGTCCATGAGTAAATCTCTTAGGCAACTTCACATGGTGAGACAGGGACGCCCCACAATGTTGAAATAACCCACTAACAACCATCATCTCATACTATTGCATAAAACTTACCTATCAACAATGATGGAGAGCACCATAACGTAGCCAATGATCCTATCGTCGATCAACTCCTCAACAAGATAGGTGATCTATCCTAATAGTAGAAAAGGCAATAGATCGAGTTATAAAACAAATAAAGGGAAATTGTCTAAAGATAATAATAGCAAAGAGAGAGCGAATTAAGTCAATGGATTCTGTAGGAAATGCACACGAAGAAATAGTCAGATAATGATCATGTTTGGGGCGAGAGGTTTGAGTTTTCAATGGTATCAGGGTAGGTTTTAAACTTCTACTACGATGCATCCACTAACAAACCTAACAACGACATACACATGGACATATTCATATATGTGACAGACTAAAGTAATAGGTTTAACTCACCAAATAACCCACCAGAAAGTAACTTCGTTGGGTTTACAGTCACCACCCAAAACCACCATATGGTGTTTTAGCGGAAAATATATATTGCGACCAGCTTCGACTGGAGACCTCCAACTCAAAGCGGCTATGACCTCTCCTTCCATAACCAATACGCTTCGGATGTTTTCATCATCGTCAACATTTAAAGGCTTAATAAAGTGGTTAGCGCTGTAAACAACACCCATATCGATCCAATCGTCTAATAACTACACTCAGTATTCCAGGAGATGTAGGAAGTATATTCTGAGTTATTTAGAGTCTTAACGAGGACCTCAAAAGCACCTACAAATCGGAAATGGGCTTCAAAGAGAAAGAGGAGTAGCACCAATCAACAATGCTGATGCTTACTGGACTGGAACTATTAGCAATAGTATGCACTACTCTGGTCCAACTGTATTGTTTGAGGAGTCTCCTCGACAGGACGAGTATTGTGTGATTCTTCGATGTATATAGATTATCAGCGATCGAATTTGATGTACTTTGCCAGTTCCCTTACATTATCGATATGTTTTTTCTTGCATTCGGTGTTATTCATGCACCCGCCCATTAAAGAAAAAAAACACACTGCGTCTTCCGAAGAGGAAGGCACCTTGGACACTAGAACGTGGGAGAACTTGCAGTTGAATCCGTATTTACAGTTTCCAAGGAAGTAGTGAATGCAAGGATAGAAAACCCTCCCGACGTGCATTTTGTTGCAGTGCTGCTGATCTTTACAACGAGGGAAAGAAAAGTATTGTCTGCTGCAGAGGGCGGACAGCAGATTCATCTCCTTATTGAAGTTGCTTTCGTCGCTGTACATCAACAAATATAGAAATGAGAATATTGATTATAAATATAATCTGAAGTTAACTCACATAAGCGCCGAACTTGAAATACTGTTCTGTAGAATCTGTTGTTTCTTTGTCTAAAGAAACCTTTGGAACTTTTAGTGCGACGGAGAGGAGTTAGTATTGTATGATAGGTTGTGGGATTATACTGGCTTGGCAGCAGGTCGCTATGTCCTGACTTCTAACTGTTTATCGGTTTATTGAGTGTTGCGCATAAGAGGAGGTAGTCTGGACTCTGTGAAGTTTTTTGAGGCTGTTTATTTGTTAGTAGGGGACAATACTCTTTTGTATCCTTGTCGTACTATCTCTGTCTATGCTCCTCTCCTATTGAAATTCTACGCATAGAGCATCTTCTTTTCCAACTTCCTTCGGCTCCTCTTTTTGGGTTATTTATACTCTTCCAAACTATCCATTTTCTTCTCTATTGAACGAGCCACCCGACTAGCTTCACTCGATACCTACTTCCGAATTGCCTTTGTTATATGCTGAGTACTCGTTTCATCTTGCGTAGGTGTTACTGGACGCTGGGCAGTACGAAGTAGTAGGCGCTATGATCGTCTTCGAGAGCGTTATATAGCTGGCGATGGTCAGTAGCGATCCATCGATTAACGAAGCCTTCCTCTCGCTGTCCTCTTCTGTAAAATGGAAAGAGTACATCAGTGCGTTTCGCTTCCTTTTATGATTCTTCATAAATAAATATATGGAGTAGATGTATTTGTAGGAATGCGACGAGGAGGGTTTCGTCAATAATGAAATATAAGTAACCAGCAAGCGAGCTACCATTTACGATATGAAGTACCTGATGGACGATGGGCTGGCGCTGATCGAAAATAAAAAGCCTATTGATTTTGTGCCTCGTTACATAAACACCCTGAAGTACGCCCTCAAGTACCCAACCAATAACCCAGACAGTAGCATCCTGTTGTGACGACTGCACCCATCTAGGCGTACAAATACTAACCGCAGTAACAGGTGCGTTCCAAAAAGTCGTCCATATCCAAACCTAAAGAAAAACGCCAGACGCTCTGTTCAAAGTATTTCAAATCGGAGGCTTTTACTCTAGTATATAGTCGGACGGGCATGGAGATTATGCAGAATGCTTGGGAACTGGAGTCTAATTTCGCAGCTAACTACATCTATCTAACCGGTGCATTCGACTACAACCCTAATGATTATCTACCGCTCGTAACTTCAGTAGAGAATAGTCCTCTACAGGAGGTGAGTGAATTGACGTTTGACTCAAACTTTGAGTGTGGCAACCTGCTGTACGCATTCAAAGACGAGGGGAACCCTAATTAGTACCATCTTATCCTCCATAATGACACCAATTCAAGGGGATACACGCAATGGTTTTACTTTTCGGTCAGAGGGCACAAGGGAAAATCATACAAGTTTCGTATTATCAATCTGGTAGAGTGTTGGATGACGTAGATTAAGCGGTCATCGCTATTCGCATAGGGGATGAAACCTTGGATATTGGAAACAGAGGGAGAGTCGATGTGGCGCACATCCGGAACCAACATCACATACGAAAAGAGTCGCGTAGTCAGAGTATGAACATAATATAAGTAGGAAACCTAATAAGCCAAGCATTACTACCAGCTGAGCTTCGACATAGACTTTATGAACTGTTCGGATACAGTGTACATAGCTATGTGTCCACCCTACTCCTACACCAAACTTATTCGGATGCTGCGGGAGTGTCAGGTATAGACCGAAGGCAGCACTCACACGTACATAGCTGGTAATGAAGGCAGGTTCACATGGAGACAGTAGGCCACTCAATTTCTTCTAACTGTGTGCCTATGATAACAATTTCTCAGAAAAATAGCTCTTAATAACCAAAAAAGAAGAAGAAGCCGATTATTGGATTTATGGCTAGGCAGCACCCTGGTTAAACATGGTCTTCTTATCTGGCAGAAGGTATCCTAAAGTTCCTGATTGGGGACAGCTAAACAGCCACTAACCTCAAAAAACACTTTGATTTCGTCATAATCCCTATGGTAAACATTGACGGTGTCATCTATGGGAACTTCCGCTGCGATACCAACGGCAACGATATGAACCGTCGCTGGCGCTCACCCCACAAGGTATTCCAATCCGGCATAATTTATTTGAAGAAGAAATTGGAATACCTCAATAACTAACAGGGATTCTAATTTATATTTGATCTGCACGGACACAGTAAGAAAATCAACACTTTCTGTTATAGCTGCATACAGGATGAGGTTCAGTGCAGGATATTCCCTCTCATACTGGATAAGATAGACCCTGGGTTCCACTTTCCGTAATGCACATTTAATCTCGACCAATCTAAGCTTAATACTGCTAGAGCTATTCTGTTTGAGTTGACGAAGAAGTAGACAATAATGACGATTGAATGCTCTTTCTTCGCAGCCAATAAAACAGGAGAGTTGGTGGTGTTTAGCCAAGCTTACATGAATCAGTTTGCGCTGAATATTATGGCTGCGTTATAGATTTATTTTAATAAAGGGTAATTTAATGGAGTTAACAGAAACAAAGTGGAGGAGGAGGCTAGAAAGTAGATCATATTGCTACAAAGCTACATGAGATACCACGCTCAAGACTCTGGTTCTGACTCAGACCCTTATTAGTTTGAACTTACTAGCGATCAGCGTACCAATAATGTGCTGCCTAAAAAAGGCCAATCTAATGCAAACACCTCCAAAAGAATATTTAAGTTTAAAGCTACTAAACTGAAAAAGAATCTGAACGTAAACGTCCTCTCCTAAAAGAACTCGAAATATCGATAAATCTCAACAGAGTCCCCCGACCCTGTTAAAATACGGACACGACGGTAGACTTAGAACAGCCGTAGCCGTCTGCTCTAATAGAAGGACTACAAGTAGTAGGAGCGCAAGAGCGTTCCCAAACAACATACTCGCAAGGTAGTATCCGAGATACAATAGATAAAATACCCTACTGCCTAAATGGAGAAGTGCGAGTCCAGTATGATCCCACTAACCACCATGGATAACTACGGCTCCCAATTCAAATCCTTTGGCTCAGACATGATGCTGAAGGAACATAGAGGGTAGATGGCTCCTCTACACCTGGTTCCTCCAGTGGAGAAGCCTCTCTATCACATTTATAGAGAGTACCAAAGACTCAACCCTATAGAAAAACGGCCTAAACCTCTCAACAAGAATATGGATAGCAGTCTCCATAGCATAGATAATCTGGATTCCAAATTTAATGATTATCTGACGAAGAAGAACTCCAAGAGTTTGAAGCCAGTGATTAGGACCGAGGATACTGATCCGTACAATAGCAAGCGCAACTACACCTTCCAGGAGACTTATGAAACTAATGATCGACCCATGATAGTTATTTCGGAGAAGTTTAGAGAAGAGATTTAGCAGCGGAGACTCAAAATCGCAACTACTAACCGAACAGCAAACAAACAATAGATTTTCCAGAGTAATGGCACTAATAATGGTACCAGCACGAAACGTAGCCAGGCAGCAGTAGCCAACTCTGTAAAACTGAGCAGATTGAAGAAGGATAGTGGCTTGGGTGAGTTCTGTAAGATATGGAGAACCAATATGCAGAGGTATGGGAAGGACATTGACTATTATTGACTATTTGATGTACTGTACACCTAAACTATTGACTATTTGACTAATATAATGGAGGAGGATTAACTCATCTGTTCGGTGTGTGCGGATTACTTCAACATTCCAGTTACCATATCGTGTGGGCATACCTTCTGCAAGTAATGCCTCAGAAACTCGACTGCTGAAAGACCGCATTGTCCCATCTGTCGCAATATGTTTCTAGGGTAATGGAATGCTTAGTTAGCAATGTAGACTCTGCCAAATAGAACATAATCATAGCCAATCTAGTCGAAAAGTACAACAAAAATAGACAGCCGAAGACCAACAAATCTAACTCGAGTGCTGATCTTAAAGAGAAGGGTAATTAGTAAAGGGAGTAACTGCCTCCAATCGCCGGTGTAGAGCGAAAGCATTTTAAGAATAGGTTGGTGGTACATACACTCACCAAAGACCTTCTGATACCTTTCCTGCGAAAACGGGTAGTAATACGTGTTCAACCCTTGCTGCGTAACCAACTGAACGACATAATAGTCATCCAGAACCTACCTTACTTAAGTATTACCCATCCTAACCCAGAGTACAACATACTTGGCAGCATCCTCAGACTATAGCCCAGCTAGAGCTAAACTTAATGTATCGGCATATTTGAAGGTAAACAGTGGGTGTAGCGTGAGTAGACTCAAATAGTGGACTGCCAAATCTAAAACACTCCTACCCAGATATAAGTTTGTTCAGGGTGGTAACTCCACTAAAAAACATAACTAAAACCAGCGAACTTCTAATACTTCTTTAGGTTGCTGGAAAGAATCCCACATTCTTACCTGTACCACCTAGCACAGAATGATTTCGACCCTAACATTATGACACGTAGGGACAACCCTCTCGCTCTAACCTACCTCGCTTTAGGAATATTAAGATTGACTGATCAACACAAATACTAAACCTTTGTATCATTCGATGATTCCAGGAGACTGGACACTCTAGAGCAGTTCCTGAGCAGGTTTTCAGTGGAGGATATCCTAAGGAACCCAGCAGTAGCCTTCAAGATCGATGTACCTGGTAACTACAACAGCACCTTCATCCTAATATTCATAGTGGTGATGCTGTTCTTCTACAGCTATGAGTTTGGGTTTGAGGATTTGTGATCTCTATCAATTTAACTCCTCTATATTTGGACATATCTATGGTCAGCAATAAATCGTAAAGTATTTGAATAAGGAAGAATATTGAATAATCACCATAGAGAGCAGGCACACAGGTCCTAGTCATCGTCTGCTGCAACCTCTTATTTCTTCTTCGGTATCTTACGACTATTGAGTCTTTGATAGCGTTTGGTCCTGCAGAATTATTAGACTGGAGCCCAATGCACCTACTTTCTTTAGTGCTCTTCTCCGGGATGCTTGAGGATAGATTTGGGGGAGCAGGTATCAGTGTCTGGCGTCATAGGGGTACAACTTTCCTCGAAATTGTAGTGGCTATTTGATTTTGCTTGCATTCTTGAATAAATATTGAATAATGTATTGCATTAAGTTATGTGCTTATTACCAGTCATTTTTTAGTATCCGACCGTTGCTAATTCCCTGGCATGTTACCCCTCTAAATAATCAGTATTTAGATATTACAGGGGGCACATGACCCATAAACACAAAGCTCCAGATAATTCGAGAATGGCTCGACTTTATTTCAACCCTTAACTCAAAGAGGCTGACAAATCTTTCATGGACCAACTGTTCCTCAAAGGGCCCACCTTCCGACACGCTATTTAGTTGGTTGGCTGCATACCATTTTTTTATAATCTGTATCGTCACAAATTCAGGCTGCAGCCTGCAACCTTTGGTTACCTGCTGATACCCTGGGCATCGGGAATAGTTTGGACTTGGGTGTACTACAAATATCTTGATAGAAGGTTCTAAAAGATAGGACTTTATGCTAAGTATGACGTGATGTTCAATAATACAATTGAGGGAAGTAGGCGGTAGAAACCACTATGATACACTGTAATATGTTACTAAATGCATAACTATTGTCAATACACTCAATACCCAATTCAAGTTTAGGTTGCTGTATACAGTCATCAGTCTAAGGTATGCTCCAGCCTTCTCAAACACTCACAACTCTGACAACTTCTTACGTACTTCTTCACTGAAGGAATCGAATTCTTGAAGTTACTTTTTTAGTTACTGTTTGACACTATCCAGTAGCTTGCTTTTATCAGTAGAACTGCAGGTGTCAGCTACATTCTGACGGTGTATCTGGAAGAAGGAGGCTTTAAGTTGCTGAAGCCACTATACCCATTTCTGGTCCAGCTCAAACCATTACCCTTCCGATTACAGGATAACGCTCTATCCCACTTCCAGATCCTCCAGTCCGATATCGATATCCTTCCAAAATGTCTAGATTTTGTCCAGTATCTGAGTTCTGTCGAATGCCCTGTTCTCGCTGAAGAATTATTTGGGTATTTTGCTGTTGAGTTTCTTTTTTATTTCCTACAGATAGTACAGGTTGTTGATGAGTTATTATTGGGGGAAGGCTGGGAGGTTTTATCTAGTGGATTTGCTTATCAATTATTTCTTTTATAGCTCCAAATGAGTTTATAATGTTCTGAATACAACCTCAGGGACCTCGGGAGGCTCAGGGCACATAATATTGGGGTAGTAACGGTTAATGTCCTGGATCGGCAGGGACTAGCACATTCCCACCTGGATAAGTGGCGCCGAAAACTAGGTGAGGTACAGCGATCTCAATGCAAACTCCGTTAAATAACGCAGAAACTCAACGATTCTGTCTGGTTGATCCAGGATGCTTCGATTGAGCATAAAGTTCTTGGGAATTTTGTTCTGTATCTAGAGCTTCTGAATTAAATTGCAGCATATTTTTTTGAACTCGTGCTGATCTGCAACAGTTCGAGGCGGGTACCACCCTTCGAAGGCTTTCATAAACTCCTCTGAATGTACCATCGCTCGTAGACTATGGTACAGAATAAACCACATGATCTTAGGGTTTTTGATATTTTAAACTTTTAGTTCTGCTCTTACCTATTTTTCCGACATTGAAGAGTCCAGTCCCAGCAACTGGATGTTTCGCATAAGTATTTACTCGTTGGTTAGGCAGTAACAGGAGTATCTGGAGGTAGCTTTGGACTGGTTCATATTTGAAGCTAAATATAATAGCATGAAGAGTAATAACAGCAAAGTGGATGAGTTTTTGAGCTGGAAACTAGCCAATAGCAGTACCAGTAGCCTCGCCAAATCGGCAAAAGTTTAGGTGAGGACTCGACAGTCGGACGATATAAAACACTTGAAGGAGAAGAACACACTGAAGAGGGCAGAGCTCGAAGCATATCAGAAGTAGTACTAAAAACTGACGGAACATGTTAAGGGTGCCATTTTCTAACTTAAAAGCGAACAGGATTCTGTATAGAGAGAGCTGGAAGACATCCGTAGGGCAAAAAACTAATAGGCGAAGAGCTCATAGGAGAGCTCAAAGAGGATTTCTGATTTAACTGAACATTTGAATAGCCTCAGAGCTTAGAAAACAGAGTTAATGAGGATTACCACAGGCGGAGAGGCAGGGCTCAACAGAACCCTTCATAATGAAACCAGCCAATTGCAATAACTAAGGTCGAAAGTCGCTGAAGCTGAACAATGGTTGTCTCAGAACTAAGTGGGCAAAAAGAACTCGTAGCCTAAGTATGTACCTAACCCAGCTGCAGTACGCAAGTAGATAGCTGAGCTTTAGGCAGCTCAGTCCAAAGCCATCAAGTAGCAGGCTGTCGAGATGAAAAGGTTCAAAAGGGAGGCCGAATAAATGCGTAAACTTCTAAAAGACTATGTGGAAAAGTCGGAAGAGAAGCTTAAAAAATGGACTCGCAACTGCTAGGATGTACTAGCAAACAAGAAAGAAATTAAAGACGTGCTACCTGAGTCATTCTACACTTAAAGATCTTCCATCAAGAGCGTAGCATAGATTATGGGTTAATATGAGAACGAGTTGAGAGCCATCTCCAAACTCTATGATGAAGACAGTTTGGCAGAGATGAGCAGCTTCGTAACTCCGGCAAATCTTAGGCATAACCCAGCAACTGTAAGGATGTCGGTAGAGAGGAACTCACTAGTTGATATAGATGATGAGATCAGAAGAATGGAGACGTAGGCTCCAAAAGTACGCCAGTAGCTGCAGTCATTGGAGTAGGACATTGGACAGTACACTAAGAAGATAGGCCGTTACGAGTAGATGATTCAGGAGATGAAAGTAAGCAAGAAGAGCAAATGAAAGTCGATTTGTTTGTTTATAGTTTATTCAAATTATACCACATACCAAAAGATCTAAACTCAAAACTCAAGAACTTGTAACCCCACCAAACGAACTTAGAAAACAAACCTGCTCAAAATTGATGATCTTTACAAAGCCTAAGTGTTTTAGGAAATTTAAATCTCGATGGAATAAAAAACTGCTCTTCTGAAGGCTCTCTACAGCGACATCGAAGACTGGGCAGAACAGCTACGCAAAAGCCTCCAGCTTCTAGAAGGCATAGCCAAGCAGCTAGCGTGTTCTGGACGTAGCCTCCCGCAGATACTCAGACACTGACCCTAAAACAGTCAACCACATCCGATCACTGCAGGTCGACATCAAGCTGTAGCTGGGCAAGTACCACAAAGAACTAGCCAACAAGTGCAAGCTGAGCCACAACGTCGTCAAGCGTTACAGGTCGTTCGTAAAGTCCTATTTAAAGCTGGCTAAAGAAGTCGATAGCATCAAGGAACTGACAGCAAACAAGATCGTTCTCAGCAGGACCAAGGTTATCAGCAGTCCTGTGCTCAGAGCCTAGTCGCAAACACACTCTAAAAAGTACATGAAGGACACCTTCAATGCGCTTGTAAACAGGGAGATGACTACCGAAAAGCTCCACTAACGGAACTCCCCTTCACTGACGACACCCAAATCGCGGGTGGCTGACAACCCACCGTTGAAGCGATAGAGAGCCAGGTAGGAGTGGTTAAACACGCTGATTCAGACCGAAACTGCCAAAAAATAGTACTACGAGAGCCACCACCGCAGGAAGAGGGAGATCAGCGTAGCCAACTGCAAGCTGTCGAGCTGCAAGTCTGAGCCATAGTTGTCACAGGACTCAGGCCTGTACAGTTTGAAGACTGAGATCTCAGAAATCAAGACCATGCTCAAGGAGCTGCACAGGTAGCTCGACGTTCACCGACACGCTGACCTGTAATAGTAGGTTCGGAGGCTCAAAGACAAGCACAGGGAGCTGAAATTAGCGTTAGGAGTAGTCGAAAACGACAACAACGAGATCCTGCATAACGTTGTCGCTCTTAGCAAAGAGCTTAGGCATGAAAGCAACAGATACAGGCAGCTGGCCAAGAGGTCCAACAGGAAGCTCGCAGGCAGAAGTCCCTGAACTGATTTTAGATTGTATTTTATGTTCAGACTCAGGACTGCAGCTCGGTTGCTGTCGAAAATCAGAGTAAACGTTAAGATAGACGGATATCTGCACCCTATCCAAGTAGAACTCGGTAGGAAACTGGCTCCCTCGCTCTAAACCCACGGCGTACCGCTTGAGTTTGAGTGTGGCTTCGCTTGCAGCTGCAGCACTTGCGCTATCAAACTCTAGCCCGCTGTTCTGAGCAGATTGCTGTAGGAGCAGCCTCCCACTGACCAAGAGAATATCGTTCTGCACAAGAAGGGCGAGTAAGCACTTAAAAGTATGAGACTCTCCTGTCAGCTGACGACCACCAAGACTCTTGAAGGCGCGACGATAACAATCGACGAGTGAATGAGCGACTGTGTATGCATTGTTAAGCATCTATTGAGTTCCTAACTGGCCGGTCTAATAAGGAGGTCCGTCAGAATCAATAATTATTTCATAGAAATGAAGTTAATTGCACTGCTCATCGCTGTGGAGAGTCCGTCCACCCACGAAGTCCACATGATGCTCAGAGAGTACGAACTCTCCGACGTCTCCTTCATGATGAGGAACACCTACAAGGACAGTCTCAAGTTCGTCGTTAGGGAATCCATGAAAGGACTCGGCAAGGGCACAAGACATGCAGTCGAGCACCAGGGCACTCTGTGCCACATTCAGAGACACACCCAGCCGATAGCTGCATACGCGTTCGTCGACAAGGAGTATCCTCCCAGAGTCGTTTACGCCTTCCTGAACCAAGTCTTGCAGATATTCATCGAGAAAACAGGCGAGGCCTGGAAGCAAACCAAAGATGACAGCAACATAACGATCCCCGAAATCAAGAAACTGTTCGACGACTTTCAAAATCCTGCAAAAGTGGACAAACTGTTTTTGGCGCAGGAGAAAATCGATGAGACTAAGGTCATTTTGCACGACAATATCAAAAAGTTATTGGAGAGGCAGGGAGACCTAGATTAGCTTGTAGGCAAGAGCAAAGACTTATCAGCAGGAGCCAAATAATTTTACAAGACATCTAAAAAAATGGATAAATCTTGCTGC
>JAOXNN020200020.1:0-23751 GCA_028571205.2 Hydropsyche betteni | reverse complement strand
GAGGATGGCGTCACTGATCAACTTAGCAATTTCTCCCTTCAGGTGCTGGGTCTCTTGATGTTCGTACACCCTGACACTCTGGCAGAGGGCCAGCATCAACGTAACTGCCACAACAATTTTCAAACTCATTAAGATATTATATATAGCATAGGAATAATAGAATCAGCCTTAAGTACAAATTAATTTATGAGCTCCTTCTGCAACTCGAACGCTCAGAACTGCAACTTTAATTGCTGTAACTCCGCTGGAGACTGCCCATTGTTATCGTCGGATTGTGTTTACAACTACAGTTCGAGTAGTGGTGGCCTTTCATCAGGGGCTATCTTCGCAATCATTATGGCAGCATCGATAGGTTTTTTACTCCTTATGTGTTTGCTAAGCTGCATCTTAAGAAGGAAATCTCAAAGGAGAAGACAACCTGACAGCTTTCCCGACGTCGTACCTGTAACTACTACTAATTTGGCTCCTCTACCACAACTATATACTGGTCCACCCGGCGGAATGAACACAGCGACACCAACATACCCACCTACAGCTACAATACAACAAAACTAGCATAGGCATTTGTACAACATTCCACAGCCATACTATGGGTGATTGCTTTAAATTATAACGTTACTTATTTATATTGACTTCATAATGATAATGCCAACTTGTTATATAAAAAATACTTACATGATAAGCGAAACACCCAAGCTCGACGCCCTCTACGCTAAGCTAATGGAGAATGTAGATGCAGACCTGAACACTCTGCCTATGTTTAGGCAACTGATCTCCGTAATGGTACCTACCAAACACCCTGCAGACACCTTCATCAGAGCATGTGGAGTCATCCTAGTGTTGGTTGCACTTGGCATCAGCCCACTAATCATCACCATTCTCGCCTCCCTATATCCACTCTATCGGACTAAAAAAGTACCTCTCAAACAATTTAGGCCCTAATATCTGGAGAAGAAGATGATAGAATGAGATGGCTGACCTACTGGTTAATATTTGGTTTCTTACACTATGCAGATGGTGTGCTGAGGATACTGTTGAGTTTTGTGCCACTCTATGATTTGTTGAGGCTGGTGGGATTTGTGTGTTTGTACCATCCTAGAACTGACCTTGCGAATAAGCTGTACCTTAAATTCATAAAACCTCATGTTACGAGAGTAGCGCCACTGCGGAAGGATTCCTCATGAGGTTATACTTTTCATTTAATCTGATAAGTATGTATTTAGTTTTCTACATTTTCTATTCATCATACGTGTTATGATTATGAATCGAATACTAGATAGGTAGGCAGTGATTAACTGCAGTATTAATAAGCAGGATATCAATCTTCAAATCAAATGACAATTAATCGATAGAATACCTAATTATTTTTGTTAGTTTTAATATCTACACCCTACATCGGAATGAAGAGGACGGGCAAAAACGTATTCATCGATGGCTTCAGATAACCATCCCCCATCGATCCCATCCCAGACGTTCTTCTCTCCGATCTACAGGGCGACGGGTAGAACAAGCTACTAATGTTTGACCGCAGCCTCAACAGTTTGATGGTTTACAAGGGCATCAACCGATAGTTCTAGAAGCAGCTCTAAATAAAGAACATATCAGGGATGCTGATCTTCTACGAGTAGAACACTCGCATGCGTACAGCTTCAAAGAGTCGTAGCCCAACCCAACATAGCTGTGTCAGCTGAAAACGCCCTCTACATCTACAGAGGCCTCAAGGAAAGCTTCAGACTTCGAATTCCCAACCTCGTGCCCTAACCCGAATAGCAGATACTCTGGACTCAGTTCTAAAATTCGCCTGATAAACTCACTGAAGCACTCACGAGTCTTAGTAAAACCAAAAGGTTGACGGAGTCTGGCAAATACTTTATAGGGGCAGTTAGTCTAGAGCGTAAGCAGCAGGTAAACCATTTTAAATACTCAGTTGATAAAAAAGGCCTTTACTTAGGGACTACTAGAGAAGGATTCAGTATGCGCTATGACTGTTATGAAGGCAGAGGAAAATGCAGTTGGCAACATAATCCTCTTTACCTAGCTCAAAGTTATGCATACCCTCGACATTTATGGTCATTCCATCACCAAAACAACAAACATAGATATTGTAGTCCATCAGGCATTCGTAGGGCCCAACTAGGTGCTAGTTTGTGTGGGAAGGGGAAACTTAGTGTTGATAATAGAGAAAGTAAGATAGATGGTATTTAGAATAAAAAACGAAAGTTCAGTTTCTAAAAGAAAGTTGTTAATGCTGTTCTCTAATGGCCTCGGTTATACCTGCTCACTAACAACAACTGTGTCAGCTGCTACAATATCTAATTAGAACAAGTGAAGGAGTATTCCATTAAGTTACCCTCCGAAACAGTGCAGATTGAGATCATGAAGTCGAGATCCTTCGTATGTCTGCTAGTAGGCATGAAGGATGAGGTTAGGGTCTACCACTAAGTGAACCTAGTGTACCAGTTACCCCTCACAAACACTCTCAAGTTCATCAGGTTCGGAACCTACGGACGACAGGAAGGTTGCCTGGTGTTAATTTACGAATAGAGAGGGTTTGAGGTTAAGATTCTGCATAGGCTGTTCAACCCAACTAAAAAAATAGAGAAGGATGCCGTTGAGTCTCAGATAGTGGATAACAAAATCCCTGTACCTAAGAAATCCACCCTCTTCCTAGCCTAATCCCAAGCCTAAGAAGAATAATGCGTAGCTATGCATAGAGTCTTCGTCAAAGACATGCGGATGCTAAAATGGAGAATATTGAAAGAGCAAGCCAACTAAAAATCTGCCAAAAAGGTTAAGGTAACCTCCAGTGTGATGGGCTTAGGTCCTAACTTCATCCTTCGAATAGAGCTCGAAAACATTACACAGTAAGCTATCTACGACGTCTCTTTAGGACTTAGCTTTAACAGCCAAATGTTACAAGCTGGCAGCTACAGAACCAAGATAGGAATGATGGTTCCTAATGTTAGCTACCCGATTGAGATTGACATCCTAAATAAAAGTTAACCTTCCCAGGAGTGTCCCTTGAAGTTGGTAGTCAGTAGCGACCCTTCATAAACATCGGTGGTTTCAATCACCATGCCAGCCTGTGATAGCCTGGGTTGATCCGCTATAATTATTTCTATAATATGAACGACTGTATTCTTGACGAGGTAGTTGAACAGCCTACTCGGCTTTGCGTTAAGATTGACTTTCTCCAACATTAAAAGGATAACCTGTAGGAATGTGTCAAATAACTCTCAGAGAATATTCGAGTATACAAGGCCATCATCGAAAAACTCACCAATCATCAAGCCTTAATGGTGAATGGAGAGTCACTGATCAGTATTGTAACCTCTCTCCAAGAGATAAACTAGAGACAAGCTCAGCGAACTGAAGTGATCCGTGATGAAGTATAGACTCTGAAGTGCAAAATCCTTCTAAAAGACCAGATAATGGAGGAGCAGGAAATGGAGTATTGTTCTGTGCTGAAGGGCTACGAGTAGAAAATACTTTAGTTGAGAAGGGCCATTCAGGATAAAGAATACGCTATTCAATAAAAAGAAAATCCAAGGACCAGTGGCTAAACCCGAAACAAAAAAGACTATGTACATTCTATATCATTCAGATCATGGATCCCAAGCACTAATCGATTAAGCTCAACACTGAGCTGGAAGAGTACAAGGAGCTAATGAGGAAACTGACTCTGGAGAACAACGAGTACAAGAAGAAGAACTCTTAGCTATCCTAACAACTAGCTAAGGCCAACCATAAAATCAGCAAGCTGGAGGCTCTGTTTAGCAGTCAAGTATCCTTCCATACTGCTAGGGTGGTATACTCCAAAGCCTAAAGATCAGCGTTGAGTGAGGAGAAGGTGAATTTAAAGAACAGACAGCACTTGAATACAAACGTTCCTTTCAAGATGGCCCCTGACAAATTTGACATGAGCAAGGAGGATACAAACTTCACTAAGAAGAGAGTGTGCACTAGCAAAGTATCTGGAGGAATCAACAGTTACAATTAGGGCTACTACATCAAAAACGAGTCGCTAGGCTATATGAGGCAGCTACTCTTCAAGGAAAAGCAACACACTGAACAGCTGACGAAAGCACTGAACTAACTCAACATCAACTATGCAGGACTCGTTAACTCCAACAAATTACTCTCTGCTTCTAACGTTAATTATCAGGCTAAAAGGGCAAAACTACAGGCAGAACTAAATATGTACAAAAAGAAAAATCAGGAGCTACTTTCTATCGTAATGAAGAAGAAGGTTAAGCTTAATAAAAGCATGGATCAACCTGAAGCTGAAGTGGTCCTTAGCCAGATAAAACCCTAGGCTTAGGTGCAACACAACGATATTGAACTCAACTAATGCCTCAAACATATGCAGGGTGAAATCCAAATGGCTACGAGTACACTGGCTCGAGTAACAACAAGAGGATTCTTCGAAAGAGTTCAAAATCATAGGAGACACATCTCTTTCTCCTGCCCTATCGACTACACCCCCAAGCAGTAGCTAGATAGTGTTGAGCAGTTTATTAAAAAGCAGCAGCAGAAGCTTTTCAAAAAATAGGAGAACAAGGAAAAAGATGAGCAGCCCTTCCTTATCGATATGTCTGTCATCAAACCCGACAAACAACAACCCCTTACGTTTGCAGACTACGCCTTCAAGAAACGGAAGATCATTTCTTAGAGCTTCATGCAGATTACTGAGGAGATTCTCAGACATTGAATTATGTAGTATAGCTAATTAATCATTATTAAATGCTCCGGCGAGCAGATCGGTTCTGTAGATAGAGTCTTATTTCTCGAGGTATGTTGGACCCTATTGCAAAGATAAACACAGCCAGAAACACCCACATTAAAACCTTCCTTACCTGCTTACCAACGACTCCTGTAGGAAGTAGAGCTCCGAGTTTGCTGGCAGGCGCTTTAAGCTTACTCAATACTGTGCTCGCAGATTGTTGTGCTACCTCTTTAGTCTTCTATGCCATTCGTTGTTTTAGGGGTCGCAAGTCATTATCGCCAACTGGATGAAGAAACGAAGGGGTCATTTTCAGTTTCATCCTGCTCCACAATGTCTTTCTGGGAGGTTTATCTTTTTTGAAGGGCCATAAAGAGAATCTCTTAGGTTTGGCTTCTGCTGGTTTTGTTTGGGGTTTCCTGCTGAACCACCCAAAGCAGTATGATACCTTAGTGCCAACAAGTGGGTTGGAGGGGGGTAGCACTTTGGAAAACTGTTTGAGTGTTTGTGCTAAAATCATAATTAATAATTACTAAATAATAATTTGAATTGATTTCCAGAATATAATTTAATTTATGATCTCTCAACCTATTTGTTCGAAAAGTCTAACACAGGCCACAAAGTTTTGTCACACCAAGGGATGTTAAATACCCACTTTCTGTTGCAATAAATGCACCAATGAAATATGTATGAGGGCCCATTCGCACTCGACAAGCAACTGGAAATTCTGGGACTAAACAAACTAACTACTAACTAAAAAGCTGCAATAAGCTGTTGAGTAGTGTTTCAGAGCCAAGTACAAGGACCTGGAAGAGAAGATTCATAGGACTATTTAGTCTTTAAAGTCTTTACTGGAGTAGTAGAAAAACAGGATGATGAAAGCTCAGAGGGAACGGTTGTTTAAACCTGAACTCAAACACCTATTCGATAGCATTGACAAAAACGGTGGTTTAGAGGTGACAGGTAATTTTATGTACTAGTTATTGGTCAATATTGACAAAACTGGAGAAGCCTCACAGATTATGGTGGAACTCTTATAATCGAGGGAGAAGATGGGTCAACTACTCTACCAAACAATAGAGATCGTGGAAACCTACAAGAAGAAGGTAACAATGGAGGAGGGGTTAGACATGTTGATGCAAGTAGTACAATCTACTAAAAACGGGAATTCAGCTCCTTAGGAAGTAAAGTAAGTTAAAAAAACTGAAGTTAATACCCAGACAAAGTCACTGAGTCAGGCGAAGAAGGATCATACGAAGTTGGTGGAACAATACAATAAACTATTGGAGTAGAGTCCAAACAATCCTTTATATCTACATAACAGAGGTTACAGTCTCCATTTCATTGGGAAGTATGCCTAAGCCATTCAAAGCTTCAACTAAGCCATAAGACTGAACCCCACCAAGTCCACCTACCTAAACAACAGAGGATACTGCTACCTATCCATGAAGTAATATGGTAAGGCTGCTGAAGATTTCCTCAAAGCCACCAGTCTAAACTCCACCAACTCCAAATATCTCAGAAACTTGGGAATCTGCTACTTCCACCAAACTCAGTATGAGGATGCTATTAAAGTGTTCAACAATGCTATTCTTATTGATCCGCACGACTCAGAACTGTTAAATGCTTGTGGAGACTGCTACTATCAGATGGGATACTATGAGAAAGCCCTACACAGCTTCTAGGAGGCGATTAGAAAGTGTCCAACCGTAGCTTAGTACTATAATAACAAAGCAAAGGCATATTCCGGACTCAATAGGCTGTAATAAGCCCTCTAGAACTTTAACATGGCTATTAGTCTGGATCCCCATGTACCTACTTACTACCTCGACAGGGCGGACACCATGGCAGCAACGGCTAGCCTAGACAGGAAGAGATCCGAGATGTTTGACTAGACGTAGGATAGACATTTACATTGACAATAAATATCATATCAAAAAGCAATCAATAGTGCAAGGGGAAGTGTGATAATCACGATAGTGTACAGTCTAAACCCCAACTTCATGTATCTCTATCGATAAGATTTATCGTGGTGGGGAACCATTGCAATCCCCATGTACACTCCCAATACCATCGCTAACAAGTGAATGCCTATGAATGGTAGAGCAGTGGAACCCGCTAATAACATTGTTAGAACGAACAATGCACTTCCAATCCATTGCATCCTTAAATGATTGAAGGATCTAGTCAAGAATGGCCAGTTCATAATGAGGTATCCGAAGTACATACCTACACTACTAGCGACTACCCCACTGAATCCCAGAAAGTTTTGATCTGAGAGCAGAGTGATGTAGCAGTTTGTGACGAATCCACCCAATAAAGCCATAAATCCAGATCCTTTCCATACATGTTCTAGAGGAGGCAGTTTGAGGAACACAACCATCATGTTTCCAGCGTAGTGTTTGTAGTTTCGATGGAAAAACATACATGTAAAGCATTGATATACGTATAATGGGTTTTACCTCACCAGCGGTGGGTTTAAGTATAGCAAGGGTAGTGGTGGACTTTAGAGGAATCTCGTAAAGCCTCTACTCCCATAGATCAGCTGAGGGAGGAGTAGGCATATGAGAGTTATGATGATGAATATAAAGGTGATGGAGTCGAAGGAGAAGTGGGGGCTCATAACCTGAAAAATCATTTTACAGTAGCTGGGGTAGCTTGTTTTGAAGTCCATAGCAACAGGCATAAATGGAACTTTGGGACCCTTGTGTTTCTACATGCCTAAGTTTATTAAACCTCACCAATAAATTTACTCTCCAAATTGCTATCTTCAGGCTTCATTCAACTCGGTAATATCTAAATATGTTTGATATTCATCAACTGTTTATTATAACAGGCTGTCCATAGGCTGTTCCTCCGTAAGGTTGTCCATATGGCTGTCCTCCATAGGGATCTGGTTGTCCTCCATAGTTGGCAGGTTGCCCGTAGGGAACAGGCTGTGCATAGCCTTGTTGTCCGTAGCCTTGTTGTCCGTAACCTGGTTGCCCATATCCTCCTTGAGTTCCAGGAATGACCACCACGGTGTCTTGGTTTGAGAAGCTGGTGGTTTGCTGGAGAGCTGCATTATTTTTTCTTCTGCAGCAGCAGTAGATCAACATAGCTATGCAGACAATGAAGATGACTACTCCAACACCAACTCCAGCCTTACCTCCATCCGAAAGTGAAACACCGTTATTGGTATAATAGTAGTGGCACTGGCTGGAGTAAGTGGGGCAGTTGCCGAAGTAATCGCAGCATCTGTGAACACAGTTTTGTGAGTAAGAGTCACAATACGATGACATTAGATTTTATTATCTAAAAGTTGTGTTATAATTGAGTATTTATTAGTGGTGAGTGGTGAGTGCTACAATAAAAATGCAAATGTCTCAGTCGAACCCATATTATATCATAATTCGTCGTCCGAGGGCTGACTCGCTTCTATAGGCACCTACTGTCCGAGGTCATAAAAGGGGATTTTCATCATCTCGAACTAGTGGATGAACGCACGAATATCCTCTTGAGTGATCAAACCTTCCTTCTTCAATACTGCCTTCTTAGGTGGTAAACTCGTAACACCAATTATCTGTGCTTTTCCAGGGTTAAATTGCTTTAGAGCCTTCTTGTAGGCCTGTGTGCCTTTCTAATGTTAACCCTATCCTTACCTTAGAAACGAGAACCTATACTGGACCCGGATTATACGTAGCTACCCCCTCTCCTGCCCTTTCCAGTAACGGATCATTGTTATGGTTGAACACAACAATCCAATATTTATCGCTACCGCTGAACTCGTCTAACATCACGTCAGTCAGCTATCTGAGCATCGGCTCAGAGTATTTCCTTAGCCAGTCATCGAAATTTTAGTCAAACTAGTTAGTTAATAGAGTCTATCCAAATGATCGATAGATTTGAGCAGCGTCCATACCCAAGTGCAGAGCATATTTACCAACAGCCAACACGAATTCTGATTTAATGTCGAGATACTTCGTTTTTTATCTGATAGATGTAGTGACTTAAATAGGTTTATATGGGTGGTGTTTTAAGAAAAGAGAACGACATAGACTGCCTTTTCATCCTGTTTTATTAGCTATTTCAAAGCAACTGAAGAGTCAACTGTAGGTGGACTACCTGCCTAGAGAGTATCCCTCACCCACTGCACCAGGTTATCGATGGTTCTGTCCCCTTTGTAGAGCACCTACATGCCTCCCATGAAGAGAACTACCTGAGGTGCCATCGAAATCTTAAACATTTTCAGTGATCTAGGATACTCGTCAGTGTTGATCTTCCCCGTCGATACTGAATCACCCAGATGGTACCTGACTAGAGCTGGAGAGCCGCTTCGTCGTAGACATCCTGAAACTTGCGACAGCCGATGCATTTGTTGTTGTAGAATTGAACCAACGTGTATTTGTTACTGGCTATGAACTACTCGATAGTCTAGGATGTCAGTTTGACAGCCGATCCCTGAGTGGTAGAGATCAGCAGAGTGTTGATCAAGATGACTAGAAAGACCCTTAAAGATCTATACGTGTGACTCATTTAATTAAGAATATTCTTTCTATTGCCCCAACCATTTCATTAAGTCCGTACTAAGATCATATAATACTAAATCCACCTATTTGAGTGCTTAGATATAACAATGCTTTGGTGTTTATTGCCTAAACATTAGGAGTATGGCCCATTACTATGGTTATTCAGGGAAAGGGAGTTCATATTTTGTTGGGTTAGAGATCAGGTAAATTAATTTTTATCACTAAATGCTCGATAAAAGAAAACAACAGCTCCAGGCATCCAATCAAAAGCACTTCATGTCGATGATGTCCTCATACGATACCCTACCCTCTAGGGCAAGGGTCACTCATAATCAGTATATACCCAGTAGACCCCTCAATAAGTTCACTCCCGATCGCAGGTAACTCAAATTCTGCCATCAAACCAGCTGGCACTAAACAACCTAACATCCTCATCGATTAAGCATCAGAACTCAGGGTAGTGTCAGTCGATAAACCGAATAACGCCCCAGGAGGTCTTCACGTAGCCCAGGCATATTCCATCCCCTTAGATCTACTGACCACATATCTCCAGGACCTTCCAACATCCTATCGGTATTATAAGTATTAAACAAGCGTTCTGTGTAGGATATCGGTGTGTCCAAAAACAGAAGAGGAAAGACGAATAAATAATGGAAGCCAGATCCCATATTATAAGCAGTAGAAAACAAACCACGAGGGAAGAAGACTTACCATGGATAGGCCAGAAAGACCAAATAAGAAGGCATCCGTGCTCGAAATTCAATTCTAGGCAACCAGGAGAAGATACCAATTAAACAAGGTTATGCAATGATTCATGCTTTTAAAGTTACTAGGTGAAAACTAAACCATGTATTTCAATACTTAGGTAGACTGTACCTGTGGCTCCCACTATCCACTATCGACTTCTTCCTGGAGTCTATCGATAGAATCACCTCCTTCCCTCGCAGAATGGGCAATACTGGTAGACTTTAGTCTCTCTGTTTTTTTCTTATTGAATTATGAATTTGCTTTATGTCCAACTTGTCCTTTTAGGGTAGACTGACCTCCAAAGAACTCTTCTCGTTGGCTTGAGGGTCGTATCGTCGGATGCTGCGGACTATCATGTCCTACCTGTTAGGTATTAACGGTAGAAAGCTTTTCTTCTTCTATTTGAGAAGTGGAGACTGTGAACTGTAGTTAGGCTTAGGAAGTCTTTAAGTGAGGGATTTAATGTTTTTAGGAATGCGAATAGTATTTAGCAGGTTGAGAGAAATCTCAGACTCAGTGTTGGGTATTGCTTACAGATGCTTTGTTACTTGAGGAAGTTCCAAAATCTTTTCTAGGTTTACATCATCAATTACAGCAGCCAGGTCTTAAATGAGGAGTCACCTGAAGCAACATCTTAACTACTGTGGCTAGTTCCGGTGAATACTCTGGTGGAACTCGAGGGTAAACTCCTAAGTTAAATCCAAATTACCCCTAATAACCTTCTTGTACAAACCCTCCATATCCTCTGCTCGGAAGGGAGGTTTTAGAGTTATCGTCTAATACAGAACGCAGCCTAACGACCAAATGTCTGACTTTTTGTCGTAGGGTTGATCCTTCCATACTTCGGGACTTGCATAGTAAGGAGTTCCTGTTTGAGTCTCGCACATCCCTTTGGAAACCTTGGAAACATTCATATCTCCAAGTTTTACTATTCCCTACTTCGTCAAGAATACGTTGGCACTCTACATCACCCGTATTTGTACCTTGAGATCCCTGTGCAGTATTTTGAGATCGTGAAGGGCCTTCAACCCTCTGGTAACTTGTACGAATATGCTCCAAACATCCTCTTCTTTGAAAGTAGTTCCCTTCTTGCCATGCTCTACGATTCTTTGGTAGAGATCCCCATCATCTGCAAACTCCATTATGATACTGAGTGAGAGAGTTCTTACAACAGACAGTTAGAAGCTTAGTCGATGAAGGCCTCCTTATATCCAATGATGTTGCGATGGTTTACCAAGGAAGCCAATATTCTAACTTAGTTTAGTGCATTTTGTTTTTATTTCTCTGACAGGTTGCCCATCTTCACCTTCTTCAGTGCGTACTCGGCACCATCAGCCAGCCGCTTCACTTTGTATACGCTGGAATACGCTCCTTCGCCCAATCGAGCAATTATTTGGAAGTCCTTGAGTGACATGACTATTAAAATACCAACTTCCCACTATTATAATCCACTACAACTCACTTCAGCCGATTCCTATTGTGATTCAAACAATTTGTTTTTAATGGTATTTCAATAACATTATTCAATAGAGGGGTTTGCTACCAATAACAACCAAACTGAGCAATAAACCATTGTAAATATAAAGATAATCTGATAATACAACTTTTATCAACTTGTTTATATGAATCAGCCCAGTTACGATTTAACTAGGCTCTCAGTCAGTTTATCGGCATTCAATATCGAAAAGTAACTAAAGCAATTTGCAAAGCATTAGTTGTTTTTCTTTATGGTTTGAACTCACCTTCAATACATAGTTTCAAATAAAGTTTCAATTTGAACTAATGATAATATGAGAATATGTGGGACATCGAAATAAACAGAAAACATTCTATTCGTTTTCTCCAAAGACAATATCCTCGACATAATTACCGACTGAACTCAACCGTCTACAAATATGGAAAGGCAAGCAGATTTAACTGACGCTAGATTACAGCGGAAATTTTTTGAATGAATTGAATCAGCCAAATAAATTTATCAGATTATGTCCGCCTCAATACCTCCAACCAATGTTTTGAAAATACTCAATCTATTTCTAAACGGATCAATCGTTCATACCTTCAACTATAAGGCTTTCCTTATTCGCTTCAAATGCGTCGTCTGTTTTATAAATAAAACAACTATTTACTGAACTTAGCTTATTTTGAAGATTCGATTTCAATCTCAAGAAATACACCTCTACATACTCTTTTCACTCAGTGGGTTCACCCAAAGGTAGGGGTCATCTGGCAGTTTAAATTGACGGGACCACTGGACGGTTGTTGTAATAATTTGAATGAAATCAATCCTTTTGACTTTCCTCATCTGTCTCGCCCTCTCAGGCGATGTTCAAAGAAGCAGCTTCCTTCCTGTCAGTAGTGGAAGGAGAACTATTATATGCTTCGCTAGTGCCACCACTAATCGACCGAGTATATTGACAAACTCAGGCCTTCAATATTCTTTCAGCGGGCTTCCATCTTGGGCTTCTGCATCTGGATCGACTATCGTCGTCAACCCAACAACTTCAGAACCAACAACTGTACCGATTACAGTTACTGCTTCTGATAACTCAGGAAGGACAACCTCCTCAGTTGTTAACTTAGGAATCGACGGCGGAAGTCAATCAGGATCTTCATCTTCATCAGGGTCAGTGACCTTTATCCCTGGAATGGCATACGGTGCCTCTGTTCCCGTGTCATCTAATGACTATAGTTTGACTGTTGTTTTACCCGCTTTGTCTAACTCAGTCAGTCAACTCTCAGGAAGCTCTGGTTCTTTCAACACTGGAGCAAGGTCAGGCTCTTCATTCGACTCTGATGTAGCCAGATTTGGTGGATCTTCAGGATCTTCTCAGACTTATTCTTCTACTGGAACTTACCCCTCATCAACTACCTTCACCTCAGGAGTCGCAGGAAATGTCGGATCAACTAACTTTGCTGTCGGAGGACCTGCTTTCAGTGTTGGTAGTCTCGGCGGAATTTCATTTTCCACAGGCGGAAGTTCCTTCTCTACAGGTGGAAACTCATTTTCGACAGGTGGAAACTCAGTTTCATTCGGAGGATCAAGTGGAGGCTCAACAGGTGGATCCAACTTTGTCACTAACACCTACACCGGACCATCCTTAACTACCAGCGGATCTACTTCTAACTCTGGATCTTCAGGAGTTAGCTTTACCTCTTCCTCTTCTTTATCATCCTCTTCCGCAAGATCATCCTACATCCTTACAGGAGCCTCCTCTTGCTCAAACCTTCAAAGTAACGTCAATGCTGCTCAATCAGCCCTGAGCCAGGCTAACAATCAAATTTCAGCCATCACTACTCAAATCAACAACGCTCAGGCAACTGTTGATGACATTACTGGCAGACAACAGGCTATTACAGAGACTCTCAACAGACTCAGAGCCCAATCTGTCGATCTTAATGCCGTCTCTTCTCAAATCACAGCCACACAGCAGACAATTATTTAAATTGAAAATACTGTCAACGCTGCCACTAATAAGCTCAGTCAACTGAGTGGTCAGATCAGCCAAACTCAAAGCGACCTTACTCAGACCACCAATAGAAGGAATCAACTTAACATTGAACTCACAAGTGCCCAGAATGATGTTCAAAACACTGAGAAGGCTATCAGTGACCTTAACTCTGCTATTAATAATGCCCAGAATGCTCTATCCAACGCTCAAGCTAACCTCGCCAACTACCAGGCACAGATTGAAAGCAGCAACTCAGCTATCGCTACCAATAATGATAGAGTCGACAGAGCCAGAAGAGAACTAGAAGCTGCTCTTTCCGAACAAGAGTCTTTGAGAAAGGGAAGACAGAGCCTCGACCAAGCTATTTCAACCCTTCAAGCTCAGATCAACGGTGCTCAATCTACCCTCCAGAATGCTCGAGTTAAACTGACAAATCTTCAAAGCACTTTAGGTACCCAAACTAGCAGAGTGCAGACTATCCGAGCTAACCTAGCAGATGCTGATTCAAAAGTTAGTCAACTCACCTCATTCCTCGCTCAGATCAATGGTCAAATTGCTGAGCTTCAAAATGCTATTGGCCAGGCCAGACAGAGAGTTGCTCAGCTCAGATCAGAACTTGCTAACTTACAAAATCAGTTAGTCAATGGTCAGAGGGTTGCGAAGGAGATTTAGAAATGCATGCAGGATCTAGATTCAGTCAATAACCAGTTAGTCAACGCCAAAGCTACCCTTGAAGGACTGAAATCTCAAGCAACAGCAGTTCAGAGCTTGGTTGATGCAGCAAAGGCATCATATGATAGAAGCAACTCAGCCTTGAGAGCTTGTTTGAGCGGAAGCAGCGACGTAGTTGTGAGCGACGGGCCATGTCTGAGAGACAACTGCAAGCAGCATTGATTATCGATGAAGATTTATTGAGATATAAGAAATGAATTTCTATGGGGGGTAGGTATTTGTATAGAAGAAACTAATTTATTGTAATTGTTGGATGCGATCTCAGAAAGTGTATGATGAGGAGAATCACTAGTACTTGTACAACGAGGCAACCTTCAAGAATTTGAAACAACGACTCATAAACACTGTCGAACCCATTTCATAGATTGTGAAGCTTCTACCCAACAAATTCAATACTTCAGCGCAAATATAGCTGGTATTCGAGGTTGGCTAGTGGTTATAGGAGGCTTTCCAATACTAAATATTGCCTAAATGTCGCCTGTATGCATTTATTGTCCAGCTATTGACTCGCTATTAACAACTTTCCTAGTTGCAGGTTATTCTCAGGAATCAGCATTCCTAAAAGGGGTTCAACGCACAAAGTAACCATCAGAATAACTAAAACAAGCTCCTATATATTACGTATGAAGTGATTCTAAAATACCTGCATTGGAGGGTAGCTGAGCCCAAAATATCCATATTAAAGTCTCCTTCTCACCTGATCAACCTCATCAACACGCTATTAGAAAAAGAATATCTGCTAAGTCATCTGATGACTAAACCTCCCTATATTGCCTAACTATTCTAAATACTAACCAACACAGTCTGTTACCACTACATCCAGTTAAAGAATGCATTCGTTCCTGTTCTTTCCAACTACAAAAACATAAGCCCACAATAATTCACTTAGCTCTATAGACAATATTAGTAGTTAATGACAATCAATAAGCATCTTCGATCGGTAAGTTGGCTCAACTGGTAGCTCCTCTAGATGTCAAAATAACAAAATAGGGAGCTCTAGTTGCTAAATCGCTCAAACAGTTCAAAGGTCTAGCACAATAAGCAGCATGTCCTCATGGTGAACAAGGCAGTCAACAAATGTGTGCATACTGTGAGGTCCATCACTCAAAACTCTGCTCTAATGTCCAAAATATTATCCAATCGGCTGCAGAAAAACCCCTAATGATTCTGACTATTACCATTATATTATTTTCAAACCATGGAACTCACTCGGTTTTATACTGCCTAAGAATACAGACAGCTCAAGCACTCTGACAAAATCAACAGGATTAAAGAGGCCAGACACTCAGTCAAAACTACTAACCCTTAAATTGGCTACAAATTCGCCTAATAGTGGTGGCTTGATTTCCAAGTTCTTGACAAAGCCAACATTCTCAAACTCTGTACCTACCGCCACTGTCTAACTCCACAGCCAAAAGCAGTCGTTATATTCTTCCCAGGTGTCAACAACCATGTCAATAATGTTGCTCATCTTGCTCATTGGCTACAGCCTTTGGGAGTTGCTTGTGTAGGTTTCGACTACAGAGGATTTGGTAAATCATAAGGAGAACCTGGATTAATAGAGTCGCTAAACTTGCATCTCCAAGACTGTTTGAACTTTGTGCTTAAAATAAGAAGTGTCTATGCTGGACTACCCATTTTCACGATAGGACATTCCCTAGGCGGAGTCACAGCCTATTTCCTTGGACTTAACAACCCAGGGTTATTCAGAGGTTCCATATTGATGAGTCCTGCCCTAAAAAATATCGATGGGAGCTGTCTGTATCACATAGTTAACTGTCTGTAAGCCATTCTGCCTACTAAAATGGGTTTAATGACATTTCCTGAAGACGACTCCAATAGTAACCCTCAAGTTACTGAGGATTTCTATTCTGATCCACAGTGCTATGCTGGAAAGCTAAAACTGGGCACCGCCAAAGTCCTTCTTTAGGTGATGGAAAAGGCCCCTAAGACATTTTCTCAGTTCAAGCTTCCCTTCCTTATTGTTCAAGGAGGGCATGATAAACTGGTGCTTCCTGACGGTGCGTTCGAATTAGTTGACCAATCTCCTTCTCCTGATAAACAAGTACATAATAGCTTATTTAGCTATGGTTTTATGATAGAATGTGGCATGACTCCTGGCACTAACCTGAAGTCCACTAAATTACTTAGAGGATAAAGGTATGGATTTCGCAAAGAATCGGAAACTCAGTTAATATAAGCCACTCACCTCGTATGTCTGCTATGCAGGTATCGAATAGATGATGTGGCATATACTCCTATTTATCAATACTCTACACATAATTACAGTTCATCTCATTTTAATCCTAACCTAAGTAACATTAAATCTCTTAACAGCATACTTACTCAACTCACCAGCCCATTTCCAACATTCTCTTACCAATTGTTAAATAGTCGAAAGTTAGAGAAAATCACTTCATTGGTTCGAATATATTATGCGAGGAGAAGTCTGTACAAGATGTCGGTGAGTTTAGGGCATAGCGTAGCTTGATGGGGCCATTACCATCGGTTGGTTTATTATTCTGAATCCAATTCATCTTACCCACTGGGAATTATTACAGTTGGCTGTACGTTCATAGGTCCTGGTGGTGGTATCATATTGCTGCTCACTCTATTCTTTGCAGGGTCTTCTACATGCACCCTCTGCCGACAGATTTTCCAGTACAGAAAGAAGCCTATGAGAAGGATAGCTATTCCCGAGAACACCGAAACAAGTATTCTGACTACCCTCGAGTCCTTCCCACAGGCGCTTTCAGTCCCACAGTAGAAGGTGTTGCCTGTGTCAAAACAACAGTATCTGCAGGGATTGGAAGCACAACTAATAGTTTTGTTCATCTATTATTTAAATTAATTCATCAGGTCGACACTAGCCAGTCTCAGACAATCAGTAGATATTGAATAACTAGATGAAATAATGATGGGGTTTTGCTCAAACTAAGAGCTAGTTAATGAATATACGAGATCATCGTATAAACCTTTATTAAATCTCGATAAATAATCCCAAAAACTAATCTTGTCCTATTCTCAATTTAATATTCACAACTCCCTCCTACTCTCTCGATAAGATAGGTAGTTTGGATGCACACAACAGGCTATTCACTTTTAAATTGTCGCAAAATCATGTATTAGAGTGGCTCTATGGTTTGGTGTATGCTAGAGTATGCAGGAAAGATATTGTAAATGTATGGCTGATTTGATTTGAATGCTAATTGAATCTCTCATTAATCTCCAGTGTTTAACAGCCCTCCAAGCATTCAAAGATAACTTCAAGCCCTAATATTCGCAAACAAAATGAATTGAAATGATGTTGCCTCTCAAACATAATACCATAATTCAATCTCTTTCTTTATTTTGATCCATCAGATAAACCCTCACTTTTGGGTGTCGTATGTATTATATCGTTTTAGGAGTTTCAAAACAAAACGAGATTTAAATCCAGAGGGTTTAGTCTATTATAAAAATAATATTTTAAATGCTAGCTTGCAAATGGGATGCTCAGTTCTGCCAATACAACTGCTGTGGCTCTGACGGAGACTGTACTTCAGGTGACGATTACTGCAAATTTTATTACCCCATCTCAACTACTACCAAGTAAATTTTGCTAGGTGTTTTCTTGGCAATATTTATTCTGATATTTCTGTTCTTGGCTATTTGGCACCGAGAAAAGTTAAGTGAATGGATAAAAGAAAAATGCCGTCGGTAATCCCAAGTGGCAGCCAATAACCCTTAATCCAACCCCAACAGTTCATCAAATAATTTGAAAGAGGAAAACAAGCCTTGAATATGATTGATCTTATTTGCAAGTATGTATTCATATTTAAGGTTAACCTTAGAGCTAATAAGTGTATTGATTATTTTTGGAAGATATGCTATAGGACAGAAATCACTAAACATAAAGTAATTCAAGGTTAACCCTCAAATAGAGATAAACTGATCAAATACATCTAAACTTAGTCTTGTCTTCAGCATATTTTTTTCATTCCGCTTACTTCCTCTAACCTTCTCAAATTTTCATTTTGAGCTCAGATCTCTGGACTCTGTGCTTACATATTTGGACTTATCATGGTTGCGCCATCTTCTTCAACTCTTCCAAAGCCTCCTACATCAGTTTCTTAACTATTCTTCTGATTCCACTCCCCATAGTTTGGAGACTGTCCAAAAACTGAAGGATCAGTGGTTATTTAGTGCATGATCCTCATATGTTACTTTCTCATTATGGGATTAAGTTGCCTGCACTTCCTTCCATACGTAATATTGATGAGCTGACTTGAAATGTAAGAATATTTATGGTTGACTTTACCTGATGCCAATTAAGTTAAAATACAAGTTAGTGTGATTCTGTTGGTATTGTATTCAACAACTTTGACTAAATTCCCCAGAAAGTAGCCACATCTCTGCTCAACAAAAAGAACATATTTTTTTATATGGCTAATACATTCATGCAGCTATTAGAATTACTATTTGCAATAGAGTGCATTAAGCATAGACAGTAGGTGTTTTATAATCGAATAGAGTAGATGCTAGAGATTATTAAAAGGGAGGTGATGTTTTAAATACTAAGCTATCAATAGGGAAGGTCCTTTCCCTTCTGAGCAATAGCGACTTCTGTAGCGATGCGGTTAAGATCCTTGAATCCCTCCTTCGAAATAATTCTCGAGTTCATCTTCAACTCATCATTCTTGCGGTCCTTCTTCACTACCTTTAGCTTCTCCAATTGCTGTAGGGCCCATCTTATCACCTTCCCACTCGAATTGAAATGGTGAGGTCTTCTGGAGCCGATCTGCTTCTTTCCTCCATAGATGTGAGTCAACAGAGCAATTCCTGTTCTGGGCCTCACGTAGATCTTTCTCGCGAGGGAGGCTACTCTGGTGTAGAGCCAATCGTCGTCGAGGGGAGCGAGGTCTCTGGCTGAATAAGGAGAGGGAGTACTTTTTCCAGTTTTGACGTAGTCAACCCAGGCAGGCCTTTATAGTTTGTTATTCTTCTTTAGGAAGTCGGCGTAAGCTCTGATGAAATCAGCAGCAGGGACGTCCTTGACGGTGAAGAATTTTTGTTACACTGAGCCAAGCATATTGGTGGTATACAATATTACTTAATATTTTATACATCTTTCTTTTTATTCTTAATAATACTCTCCAATGTTGAGACTACATTTATCTATCCATCCCATCAATTAGAAGGTTCAGCCTACCAACTATTTAACTTAAGGGGTTTATTCGATGTCGTCCAGCTTCATTTTCTTCAAATCGATGTCCTTAGCTATTATATTCATACCAGACACATTGTATTCTTGAGGCCAATGAGTATGCGCTATTCTATTCTTAAATGCTTCCCTCCTCTTTTCTAGCACTCGCGCCGAAGCTAGCTCTTTCGGTACCATAGTCACTGCCATCGCCAGCCTAACCAACTCATTGGCACTTTTAGTCTTCTTAAATTACTCTGATGGCTAAACTATCTGTCCTCCGTGGATAGATCTCGAATCCCAAAGTATCAGATCGCCTGCATTACACTTTACTAGAACACCTTGACCAATATAAGGATCGTTTTTCTTTAGCTAGAGCCAGTCTGAGCTGGTAAATTCAACGTCGGGATATCTAGTAATCAGCTCAAACTGAGTTAGATCGTTATTTGTATCTGGAACCACGGCCAATCCTCCCACTTCATCCACTCGGTACAAAGGAATCATTCCTTGTACACAGTGAAACCCTTTTTTAGCGGATGGGTTCTGATCACAATGTAAATTCTATACATAGGGCTTCCAGGAGTTATTGTGCCACCAGGGCCTCCACGCTATGAACGTATCAAAACTACTTATCAGCTTATCAGTATCCCATATCTTGGCGAAGGCTCTCTTAACCAGTGGCCTCGTTCTTAGAAACCAAGATACCTTAGAATGAGCTCCTCCGTAGCCAGTAAAAAAACCTAAGTCAGGCACTCCAGGCCATGCAGAGTTCTGCCAGGTTTGTGAATTATTTCGATTTAGTCCCCTCTGAAGCCCCTACATCCAATCCCAGAATAGCGATATGGACTTAGTAGTCTACTCCTCAGTTATGATGTTCTTAATAACAACTACACCATGTCGATGAAGTTCTTATAACCATTCGTTGTCTTAGAGGTTGAAGCTTTTGATACTGTAGGGAGTTAATGATTCCATAAGGATACTTATAATATGGATTTTTTTATAATCAACAGCTGAATTTATCTTAGAGCGAAACAGCTCTAAGAAAATGATCAAAGCTAAATGAATAAATTGTGACAAAATACAGTCATTACAAAATATAATTAGAAAGCAAGTTCGTTGTTGGCAGTGTTTGTGTCTAAATTAATCATAAGCTCCATAAGCCTGATGGTCTGTTAAATCGTCCGATCAGATATTTGTATTATAGTTATAAGAATGTTAAAAATCCTCCTTACTGCTCTGGCTATTGTAGCCATTTTGGGCAAATAGCACCCAGAGGCTAAGCTCGAGATCTTGGACTACTGCAAATACTTCAACTATCCCGTCTAAACCCACTACATTGTTACAGATGACGGCTACATCAATACCTTTTACCGCATCCAGAAGAAAAACACCACCATCAAAAAACTAGGCCTCGTTCCCATCTTCCTTCAGCATGGATTGCTCGACAGCTCAGATACTTGGCTCATTAACGATTAAGATAAAGCTCCAGGCTTCATTCTCGCCAACAAAGGGTATGATATTTGGATGGGAAACAGCAGGGGAAATAAACATTCCATTAATCACACCAAACTCAACCCGAAGAAGGATGCTGCCTTCTGGTAGTTCACTTTCCAACATATGGCTGATTTCGACCTTCCAGCAGCCTTCCGTTACATTGCAAACCAAACTCAAAGAAAAGTTAACTACATCGGTCACTCTCAGGGAACCGTACAGATGCACATAGCTCTCGCTAAGAATAACCCAGTGATAGAATCTCTCATCGATAAATACTTTGGGTTTGGACCAGTTGCTTACGTAAAACACCAACAATCTCATATCCTCACATTAATCGACCATAGTGATCTGCTTAAATGGTACGAACTCAATCATATCCACTAATTCATGCCGAGTATGGACTGGTTCGAGTCAGATATGGGTAGGCTTTTCTGTGCTGACTTCCCTCACGTCTGTGGAGACCTCTTTACTCAACTTATGGACGGAGACCCTACTGTTGATAACTATGAGAGATATGATGTAATAGCTGGACACGACCCTTCTGGCACTAGTGTTACTAATATGGCCCACTGGAAGCAAATCCTTGACTCTGGGAAGTTCCAGGCCTACGATTATGGATCTGCAGGTGCTAACATCAAGCAGTATGGTCAACCAGTTCCTCCAATATGGAACCTAAGTACTTAATTTTCTATGTAGGCAACATCAGAATACCCATGAGACTGTTCGGAGGGTCTTCAGACCTTCTGGCTGACCCAACAGATTTGGCACAGCTCTGGGCTGAACTAAACCCAAGCTACAAAACCTTCATTAAAACTTACAATGCAGGCCACTGCACATTTATGTGGGGACTAGAGGTGAACCCATGGATGAACGACTTGCTAAGCTTCTTCTGATCCTCCAAAATGAAATTATTATGATAAGATTTACACATTTGCGCTGGCTATTCGCCACTAAATCACCGTCTACTAAACTTAGTGGCATCCCAGAAGTTAGGGGAGAGTGGTTTAAGAGCATCTTCAACAGTAACGCTTAGGAAGTACAGAGTGTGTACGGATAACTAATGGACCTCGGTCTATCAAAGAAGTAGGTGAGTAGGCTGATCGCTAAGCAACCGGAAACCTTTAAGAGGGCCGATGGAAGTAATAATTGAGCTTATGCAGAGCTTCCCATCCGAAGCAAGCTGGAAGAACTTCTAAAAATAGCTAAAAAATAATGGTTGCCAGCAGTGGGAGCTAACCCACAGCTGGTTATCCACAAATAGCAGCTAGAGTAAAGTGTCAGCGCATTTAAAAATGATCTTAAACTCTCATAGGTACCCAGCAACTCACTCAGCAACAATTAAACCACATAATTAAATACTTTCCCTATGCTTTTCACAAAGACACTAAGTTCAACATATTTTAAAAGAAAGAGGCTCTCATATCTCACTTCAACTTAAATGAATAAGAGCTTGCAGACATATTCTCCTACATTCCCTTCCTAGTAAACATGAAGCAGAAGAAACTGGTTTAAAGTATGCAGTTTCTAGCTAGTATCGGAATCAGCAAATAAGAGTTCATACAGCTAGTTAAAAAGAACCCTGGTGTTCTCAGCGTATCTAGAGATCGACTTGGAAGGCTATTGGCTCGGCCAACGAAGTGGGGAGTATCAAAAGGTGAATTCAAGCAGGTAGTCCTAAACAACCCATTCTATCTGACTGTCTGCCCCTACGAAATGCTACCGCTCAAGACCAAACTACTTAAGCATTTCGGCATATCAGACTCCTTAGCCAAAATTATGTTCTTAAAATACCCTACTGTTTTTGTGCTGTAAGTTCGTTGTTATTTAGGTCAGTATCTAGTCTGTAGGCGAAGTTTGTGTTCTTAAGAGATAAACTGAGAATAGCATTCCAGTAATCTGAACTGTTTCCTTTCCTACTCACCCTCAACTATAACGGAGTACTCAGACCTAGGGCCTAACTCCTCCTCAAGAACAATATTTCGGCCAGTGAGGAGTACTTCACTTGCAGCGATAACTAGTTTTGTTAGAAGACAACCATCAGCAAGGATGTGTTGATTCAAACAAAGAAGAAATACGCGATTTCGAATTAGGTTGACTATAAGAGGGCATTCTTTAATACCAGCTTGCAGAAGATGAGAAAAGACGGGGTAATCGACCCTCCTCAGAACTCAGCTCAACCCGAAGAGCAGGATATACTCAAAAAGTGATAAATATTTGATTGATGAAAAATAGTAATTGACAATAAAAAAATATTTTGTTTACAGCCAACTTCGGTATTTTGAAAAGGAAATAAATACACCAAAAAACGGAGAGTTAGTTAGATTCATAACAAAACTCGAAGATCGTAAACATTTGAAATAATGATATCATATTCTGAAGATATAGATATATATTTGGTCATCTCAGTTTGAGTAGATGCCCGAACCAGCCAGCGCAGCTGTAATTGCGTTTCTAGCTATGGTGTCTCCAAAGCTAGATCCACTGTTTATTCCGGCTAAGACGTTCCCAATTAAACTTGAAGGATAGTTTGCTGATGGGTTATAATTATAGGGGTATCCTGCGCTTGAACCTGCTATATTAACGCTTGGAATAAATGGGTTTGTAACAGACGTGATAGTAGGAACTGGGATAGCGACTGATGCTGGAGTTATAGTCGCAAAGTTTGAGGGTATTGCTGTTGATGGCTTGTGAACTTTTGCTAGGGTACTACCTTCTGAGCTTGAAGATGATGGAATAAACAGAGAGTCTCCACCTTGCTGCTTGCTGTAGGCGAAAGAAGGGCTGGGACTACTACCCACACTAGAACCAGAAACCGAAGCAACCCCGCCTGTTGCTATTGCTCTTGTTCCTAATGACAGTCCGCCCTGTGCAATAGCTGCTGAACCACTTCTTGATCCTGCGCCACCCACTGACACA
>JAOXNN020199985.1:0-21018 GCA_028571205.2 Hydropsyche betteni | reverse complement strand
TGTCCTCTTAACAACTCTGGTTATCATACCGTAGCGATAAGCCTATTCAGCAGTAAAGCTTTTCGCCATAAACAGCAAGTAAATCTGCTTTGTTCGAATATGATCTTTTTCAAAATAAATATGCGCAGTGAGATTATGGACTCGTATTTTTGTTTCCAGCGAGCTAATCCCAGAAGTCCGCACAACTCTCGATAATTTAATAACAAAAGACTATAAGAAGATATTATTGACTAATCCCACTTGTTTTCCATTTGAATAGATTGAATTACTACGAGAGAAAGTAATAATTCAGAACCATGTAAGCAAAAACCTCTTTTACCGTATTTCATTTCGATAGTCCCCAATTCAGGATATATATTAAACAGTCACACCATTTAAAATTATTAACATAAATAAATGTAATTAAAACACCCTGAGTTATTAGTTTTACACTAGGACCTATTTCAAGAGCTAGTTGCTTAACTCTCCACCCATTTCAAAGACATTGTTGTTAGTGCCCTTCATGTACTTACCATAGACAAAGACAGTCCGTAGTACGCGTCTTATGATATGTCGAGGTACTATCACCAGATAAACACAACTTATGCTGTACAACGATTTTCCTTCAAGTTAGAAACTACTGCCGCCTATTGCCATCATTTGGCAGAGTTTATAAAGTAAAGACCTCGCTTTCAAATACAAGGGATTGTTACTCTTAGGCCAGGTGACAGGATGCCTTAGCTGGAAGGAATAGCTGCCAGAGATATCCCTGACTCCCCCTTCAAGTAACAAATACTCTCTCTTAAGCACTAAGCTGGATAGGTCCTTGTCGTAGTCTTCGTGGATAAAATCCAATCTGTGCTCGGCACTCTCCAAAATATCCTGAGAAAGGGCAAATGGCCACTCAGAGTGGTGGCAATATTTGACCTGGGTATTTAAATGCTCTACTCGAAGAGATCTCTCAACTGTATTCAGAATCTTATCTATTAAAAAGATTATGAAGCCTACAATTCTTGCCAACTGTTTCGAGGCCAGATCGTTCTCGTGGGTCCCACAGGAATAGTTTTCTATGCCTCTACTTAAAAAAATACAGATGCGTAGTTCTGGAACAACCTAGTCGAGAGAGCGTTGCAAGAGCCATAACCACAGGCACAGGAACAGCCGAAATTTGAAATCGAGCAGTAATACGAACAGATCCCTGAGACTAACATCCCCGAAGAGAACTGGAGTGTGTTCCTTAACCATATCTCGGAGTACTGTGCGAACGCCGAAATAACTGAGCTAGTGGATTTCTTCACCGAAAAAGCCAGTTTTTACAATAATAGCAGGGTGTCGCGCAAAGTGCAACCGCTAGCAATCTTTGGCATGAGCCCATAGAGACTTCCGTATTTCCAAGGGCTGTTTGCTGATATGCCCAACTCCTCATACTACATGGTCAACACAGAAAGCATTCAGCAGAGTTATTCTGACAATATCGGCATACTGCTAAGATACTTCGGACTGGAGGGGTAGGCGACCATGGTAACTCATTTTACTTGTCAACTACATTAGTATCCTGATTACTACAGAAAATAATTATGCGAAGTTAGGCTTACTATTCGAAATCGACAAGACTTGTAAAGATTGAGGGACCTCTAAAAAGCTCTAATGCAACGCTATCATCCTCTTTGCCCTCGTAGAATAGCTAATTGCTATGTTAAAAGATAAGGATTACGGTTCCTAGGAATACTAAACTTAATAAACATTGATGGTCAGTTAATCTCCGTCGAGGCTTAACCAGGAAGAATAGTCGGATTCGTGACTATTTAATATCTTCCGTAAAAGTTGGAAATAGCCATGCTCAGAGCCTTGCTGAGCCGGACCAGCAAATATTAAGGAATGACTCTGTATTTGATATTTCCTATCAAGCACAGGACGAGCCAGCTATGCAGGGCATTTGCTAACATTCCAAATACAGTTGTCTGCTTCGGAAACTTTGAAAATAATGAAGACATTAAATTCTGGCACTAATCTTCTCCTAGTTTGTTCTTTCGAGCTGTGGATAGGCAAGGAATTATGAGAGGAATTGTGAAATGGAGTATGGGATCAGTAGAAAAAGAGGTTTCTCAAACTAAACACCTTTTCAGCCTTCTAAAAAAATCAGAGTTGCCATACAAGCCTTACAGACCCTTCAATCGCTAATAAATCACTGAACTTCAATAATTGTAAGAAAACCTGAGCTGCTTGGACTATTAGCCGTCTGTTGACTTTTTTTACTGTTCATTTACGACCTAGGCTCAACTGAAAGTTCAGATCAGAGCAGAAGACAGACATCTGCTTCAACCTCTCTACAATTAAATCAATAAGTTGCCAGCAAATTCAGTGGCAATCTAATAGTAGATCATCTAAACGCTGTTGCTGCCTTCGGGAGACAGTCAGATCTGCTGTGACTGCGGAGACTAAGTGGGTATACCCTATTGCTATGCACCAGAATCCGAAATATTTATGTGTATCCGGTGCGCTTAGTAAGTATAAGCAACACTTTGCACTGTTAATCGATCCGTTTCTCCTAAAAAAATAGCAGTTACACAGCCTATGGTGATTCTGCATGGAGAGTGCTGCGTTGACTTACAGAATACTAAATCTCGTGGACATGGACGATTAGCACCATGTAGTAGTTGCCGCCGACGGACATTGTGTAACTACAGTTGCTTATAATGCTGCCGATAACCGGAAACAAGCTCTTGTCGGGTTTGCGTTTGCTGCTACAGAAAAAATCCGTTGTATTTTACTGAGAACATAGAATACAACCATAAATAAACGCACGCAATCATAAGAAAGGCTGGATACTGAAAGAGATAAATGACTAGTTTAAATGTTGTCTCGAGATATCATCATTCAACCCACTGTCAACATTTCGACTACAATCAATAGTAGTTGCTTTTTTGTATTCAGCTAAAGTTTACACTTGTCTCTTTTGCTTAATTAATTGGCTCAGTGGGGGTGTTTATATTAATATAGTAATACTTAGAATATTATTGTATTTTTGCGCCCAAGTTTACAATTAATTACTTGAGTAACTGAAATTAAAATGGCAAGCTGGAATCCCACAAAAACGCACCCCCAGATCCAGATTCTTGGTTCAAAGCTCAGAAAATTGGTGAAGCGCACAAAGATTAAGCCCAAAACGGAGAGTTAGCCTTTTTTTGGTGCTATGATAAAACTGCGCTAATCTGCAGACGGATGTTACAAATGGACGCTCAAAACTGATGGGAATGTACTAGTCGGCATATGCAATCCAAAAGTTGATGTCAAAGACTTTACTTGGGAGGCAAGTTTAAACCACAAATTTTAGGTCCCTCTCATTATTCCCACAAATTCAACCTAATCAAAAGGAGACTCAATCAAAAGTTAATGTTTGGCTTAATTTCAATGGGATCAAAAATTTAACAGGTTGAAAATTAAAACTTCCCAAATCCAACATGAGAAAAGGATCGAGGAACAGGAGCCATAGGATAATATTTAAGAACAGGAGGGGCTTCAAATCCTTACAGCCGAGAGACATCTGATACTCGAACGACAAGCGCAGATAAACGGAAACCTAGGATTGGACCTCATGCCCTGTGTATTTTTGAGTACAAGAGGAAAAGTGGAGTTGCTGAATTAATGATGTTTATATTGAAATCGACATTTAAGTCTCAACTAACGAGGTATATTAAGTCTAGGTTACTTATTTGTCTTAAGCAATGCACCATAATCTGCAGGTCTGGTTGCATGTTCATGTTTCTTAGTTGTAAGCGAAGTCCAAGGCCCATTTATGGTTTTAGATTACAGTTAGACGTAGAAATTGGTGCTTTTTATAATAATTTAAATGTGAACACAGGCATTACATATCGGTAATTCAAAAAATCAGAGTTGTTTATCGAGTACAATCTAACACTGCATCTAGTAATACGTATACTGAACTATAGTGGCTCATTGAAGGTCGCACTACTTAGTTTCCCTTAATTGTTATGTCTGGTTCTTTGAATCTGCCGCTAAACCGAGGAAGAGACAGTTGCTTTTGTTTTTCGATGGTTTAAGGTTGCATCGTAAAGGCAGAGTATTGGTTAAATTGTAGTAATGAAATGTCAACACATAGTTATGTATGAGCGTATTATCAATGGTGTGATTTAATTGAAGATTTGATTGTTCTGAGGTCCTAGGGTGAATGCTCGTTCAGAGCCGATACTATCTTCGACTAAATCCTTGCGAGCTCTGTCCTCTTAACAACTCTGGTTATCATACCGTAGCGATAAGCCTATTCAGCAGTAAAGCTTTTCGCCATAAACAGCAGCTAATTTAACTGCTTTTTGTGTGTAACTCCTCTACTTAAAACGACTGCAGGAGTAGATGCAAATAGTCCTGACTTTATTGCTGGAATGACAAAAGTAGACTCCTAAGTAGCCACTGCCATATCACAAGTTGCAACCAATTGAAGACCAGCTGCTGCCACCACCCCATCTATTATGCTAATAACTGGAATAGGCAGTTTGTGTATCTTCATGCATATTTCAGCTCCCAACCTGAATATTCGCTAAGGGTCTGTGGTTCTTATGATTTATTTGAGATCATGTCCTGCCGAAAACACTGGGCCTTATGCTTTAAACAGTGCAGACTGTATTACTATTGAAGTGCCTTCAGTTGATTGGAGTGTACAAGCTATTAGGCTTTGCTCAGTTATCGGAGTATTTATGTTTAGACATTAGAACTCAGGGCGTTCCTTTGCGTTGGGTTATTCAACGTAATAGTGAGAGTCTTCATAGCTTCGTGAAGTTTGATTTTTACTAGCTGGGTGCACAGATACTTTATGTTATATTTGTGAGTGTGCATACTTTTAGTTTATTTAATACACTTTTGCAGCATTCATCATCAACCGTTTAGCTCAACCGGATCGAAAATTGAGTTGTAAATGATTCATTAAGATCATACAGCCCTTTGAATAGGATAGTAGTCAATTCAAATCAATAATTGCTAGATGCCAGGCAGGTGGTAAGTCGAACCCTCTAAATCAGGTAGCCATAATTTCATATAAAGAATCTAACAGTGGTATTGAGTGCATTTATTTATTTATATAATTATGGCAATTTCGATTAGTCCGCTACTCCTCCACTCTGTATTCAAATGAATAAATCAATGGAGAAGAATCTAGCATATTTTAAAGTACTTCTAACAACAGTATTTGAATATGGTTATTAATTGGATAGCTGAAACATAAGTACAGACGATAATACATTAAATCAATAAATTCGACAGCAGAACGCTGAGTTTGTACCATTGGAAATATTTCAAGGTGTTTCAGTACGAAAATTCATATAATATGGGACCAGAAATCTGAGGCAAGATAACCCGAACATATAATAAATAGTGTCTTTACTGAGCCCTGGAAGGTTTTTGGGGTTAGTGGAAAGGTCTAAAGCGTCCGCGGATCTTGGGGTTTGCTAATTTAAATAATCAATGGTATGGTACTCAAGACATAATTTTTATCATGAGAATAATCCTCTTCTTGGCATTGCTTGCCTTAGTCCTCTCCGGAGGCATTTCGGCGTAACTCCCTTCTATTATTCAGCTTCCGATACAGCGATTGGGCTGACTACAGATACCCAAGATATTATGACTTATGGGGAAACTACAGATATAACAGAGGAAGCCACACCTTCTGGTACGACAGAAACATCAGAGGCTATTACTGGTATAAAGGAAGAGCATGGTACGATGATCGTTGGGGAAACTGCTGGTGGACTGCTGGACACAAAAACAGAGGTTGCCGTTGATTCAAACGTCATTCAAATTTATTCTCATCCATTGAATTGTAGTTCTTAACTCCATTTCTCTTAATTATTTCGGTACGAAAGAATTTTAAGAAATATTTCGTCAATAATGGATTTTAGATGGAAATAGCTCAATACTGAGCAAATTATCAAGGTTGGGGAACGAATAGAAATTCAAAACTTAGATAAGTGGAATTATATAATAATTTTTTATATAAAACTATCAATACGTAATTCTTCGAGTTCTTTTATTTACTACTTGCTCCTCTGCGGCTATCCTCCATAAAAAACCAGCTCTGACGTAGGCTTAGGTTGTGCCTTGGTACCAGCAAACTTTGTTTCATCTTCGCAAACTAATCTATATGCTCATATGCAGCTCATATTAACAATAGCTCGACTTAGACTGATACCTTACTACTTCAATCTCTAAACTTCGTCGACAATTTATTCAAAATATATACAATGTAACCTCACCAAAAATCATAACAAAATACACCTGGTCATTCTACCACCTCAACTTCTTCTGCTTCTTAAATTAATGCCTAACTTCCTTCTGCTCAAATAATCTACCAAACCCACCTCAGAACAGTACTGCCAGAGATTGATACTGTCATCAAGACTTTACTTAATAAAAACATCCCACCTGCTCTCAGCTTCATAAACTAAGCATTCCTCTCTATGTTTAGCAGGGGAGGAAAACGACTTCGGCCTGTACTTGGTTGTCTGATATCTAAACTTACCAAAGAATTGAATCCTCGTTCTCCCGTTGGAGATAAGGTATTCTATACGGTTAGTGCTGTAGTCGAAATACTTCACAATTGCAGCCTAATAATCGACGACATCGAAGACAATAGTTAAATGAGGAGATAGTTACCTTGTGTCCATAAAACCTATGGCATCAAAAAAGCCATCGTAGCAGCCAACTACTTCTACTCCCACCCTCTACTCGAACTATAAAAGCACTTTCCTGGATAGAAAAAGGCCTAAATGTACAGGATATATGCTGAGTAGATGAGTATGTGCCACATAGGGCAGGCTGAGGATCTGTATTGCCATGGTTTAAACTTTGCAGACACGAACGAATGTACCTGAGGGATGTATTCAGTTGTTAAGAGCATTCTGTCAGAGTAACAGTACATACGCATGGTGGTATCTAAAACCGGAGCTCTACTCAGAATGTTAGTCAGATGGATCTGTTGCCTAGCAGCTGTAACTTCGGAATACACACTCAAACTCATTTAAATGATAGAGTTCCTCTCAATTAGTTTCCAAATATGCGATGATCTCATCAATCTAACGTCTTAAATGGGCAAAGGTGTGAAGGCTGAAGATCTTAAGTAAAGGAAAATAACTTTGATGGTTCTACGTACCTTAAAGACCAGGGATAAGGAGTTCATAACACTGTTTTGTAAAGAAACCAAATCTTAATAGTAACTCAATACTCTAATCCAAACCATGGTCGCTAATGGCAGCATGTAATACGCAACCAACAAAAGTCGATAATACAGTTAGAAAGCTCTAGGTGCACTACGTGAGCTACCAGTTTCTGAGTCGAGGAAAGAGCTAGAGTTAATATTATGTATGATTCTCAATAGAAAGTATTGATAAGTTGCGATACATTAGATAAGTTTAAACCCTAATTATATATCATAGCATTTAAGATGATACGAAGAGGTCTCTGTATTCTTGGAAACCAGTTTCTGAAGCACAACGTTTTCAGGTTTCATACAGCAACTAAGCCCCTCACCAAAACGTCCAGCCTATTTGTAAAAACGCCTCTGTTTAAGTTCGCTTCTTCAAATCTACCTCCACATTAAGTACTCAAGGTAATTATTTCCAATGAGTAGGATGCCAGCACTTTCTCCCACGATGTCGAGTGGAAAAATCGTTAAATGGTATAAGAAAGCAGGAGACGAAATAGCTCCAGGGGACATCCTATGCGATGTTGAAACAGATAAGGCAACTGTGCCTTTCGAAATGCTCGATAAGGGCTTTGTAGCGAAGATATTGCATGAGGGCGAGTCTGAAGTGCAGGTTGGAGCGCCTGTGGTCGTTGTTGTCACCAAAAAAGACTCTGTCGCCGCTTTTGCTAGCTTTAGTGCTGGTGGAGAAGCAAGCGCTGCCAAACCAGAAGCTGCGTAGAAAAAACAGGCTGCTTAAACCCCTAGCAAAGAGACATCTGAGAAGAAGGCTGAAAAACCCTAACAACCATAAAAATCTTAGAAAACTGAGAGGAAAGATCAACCAGCGAAATCATAGCCCACAGAAAGCAAACAGTAAAAAGATTCTTCAGGAAGAGTGGTTGCCAGTCCTATTGCTAGGAAAACAGCTTAGAAGTAGAATGTTGACTTATCCCAAATAAAAGGTTCAGGTCCAGATGGTAGAATCATCAAGCAAGATGTGTAGGGAGCTGCAAAACAGTCAGCTCCTCAGAAATAAGCTGCAACTACTGAACCTGCTAAGCGCCCAACCAAAGCTCCTAAAATTCCTGAAAACCCTTTCGAATAAATTCCTGTAACTTCAATGAGAAAGGTTATTGCAGCAAGGTTAGTTGAGTCTAAGACTACTGTTCCTCACTACTATGCTCAGTTAGACATCGAGATGGATGCAATTATTAAGGTTAGATAGGAACTTAACTTAAACTAGAAAGAGAATGGAGTTAAAATAAGCATTAACGATTTTATTATGAGGGCGACAGCACTTGCCAGTAGAGATTACCCAGAAGTTAATGTTCAGTGGCACACAAACTCAATAAGAAAATTCCAGTACGTTGACCTCGCTATGGCGGTAGCCACTGACAAAGGTTTGATCACACCCATCGTCTTCAGAGCAGACACCAAAGGTCTACTCGAAATTTCAAAAGCAAGCAAAGATCTCGCAAAAAGAGCTCGTTAATCTAAGCTTCTCCCTCAATAATTCCAAGTAAATTCTAGCTTATTTAGGGAGGTACCTGCTCTGTGAGTAATTTGGGTATGTACGGAGTCAACAGCATCGTATCAATAATAAATCCTCCTCACTCTTTGATTTTAGGCGTCGGAAAGACTGAAAAGAAGATTGTATTTGATGAAAAGTCCACTAACCCAGACAAGCCTTGGAGAGTGGCCAGTATGATGACAGTAGTTGCCTCTGCAGATCATAGAGTAGTTGACGGAGCATTGGCAGGCCAGTGGTTAGTAAGGATCAAAAAGTACTTGGAGTCTCCCAGTCACATGCTACTTTGATAGTGGTTTCTTAGTTAGATATTGGATGTATATACTGCCCCAATTGAGCTATACCCCTCTAATATTGTATTTTTAAGTAGTTTGACTCGCCAAACAATGATATTAAGTGTTAGTCTTACATAGCCTATCAAAAATCAGACTCGTTTAGCGCTTTGAGGGCGGAAACCACTTATTCCAGCTGTTGTGGCAAATTCGTCTCGCTCTGAATTACTTATAAATTTACTTATCTTTGCTGAAGATATTCTAGTGTCTCGCTTATTGGCGGTCTGAACTAAAGCTATTTGACTGGGAACCACATCGAACACCTATTATTGGTCATAGACACAGGTATTTCGAATATCTACTCGGTAGAATCGGCCGTCAGTGCCCTGCATTTATCCAGGTGTCTTATGAGGGAGATGCTTTACTCCACAGGCTAAGCACTTAGCTGGGAATATCTTATTTTTACTGGATATCACACTGAACCCTTCCTCTACTCCTGTCATTTTTTCGTGTATCTCTCTCAAAAATGCAGAATTGGCTGAATTAAACAGTAACTACCTTCTATCTCCATCTTCATTTTACTGAAGAGCACCTCCACATTCTCAACCTTCATGTTTAAGCCATCAATTATTATCTTCGCTTCAGAATTATTCATCTTCATCTCCAACAACTTGTTCAAGTCCTACCCTTTGTTCAGTTCCTTTATCTTTCGTTTGGTTGCCTTCTCAAACAGCTATGACTTCTGTGCTTTATTCGCCAAATCGTTTATCAAGTTCTGCAAATCGTTCAGTCTCTCGTTCACTGGCTCTTTCAACCTACTCACCGACTCATATAACTATTCGCGACTCACGTTATTTTATTGGTTCCTCATCATCGCAATACTGGCATTTATCCGCTATTCAAACACTAAAAGCTTAGTCTTCATATCTTCGTCCAAAGACCCAATCTTAATCTCATGGCTACGGGTGATGTCCTTCAGCCTCTTTATCTCGGCATCCAAATGGCAAATTTTGTGAGGGTCGTTCATTCCACCTTCACCTCCCATTTTAGACATCAGATCGTTGATGGAGTCAAACTATTATTCTATTCGTTTCTACAAATAAGATTTTAAGTACCAGTCGTTTCTGGAGATCTGCAGCTTTTTAGCCGTTCTAGGCAATAGATTTAGTCAGTCGTAGGTCAAGATCAGCTGGGTCTTATCTTCTCTAGAGTCTATCGATTTTAAAAGCGTGGTCCTTCAGCTTTGACTCAATTTACCGCTTATCTCCTTCAACTTTATCCTTTTTTTCAAAGGTTTTTGCCTGCTCTTCTAACTACTTCAGTGTCTTTTTCAACTATTTATTCCTATTGTCAGCCTATTTGGAGAATGTATCGAAATTCTTATTCAACGACTCTAGCTGAAACTTAAAATCATTTCCTTAAGCTGCTTTGGAGTTTTTTAAGTCTCTCAATATCTTCTGCTATAACTGCTCATTCGATTTCTCAACGTATTCAGCTGTTACCTTACCACTCAATGCCTTCTCACATTCTGTTATCTTCCAAAGCGTCTTCTTCTACACATCCTTAGTTAGATTCTCAAAATCTCCTATTTTCTTATTCGTTTTCAACTCTAAGTCTTTCAGTCTATTCAATATTTTGCTGTTCTAGTCATCAGTATAACCCTTGCTCTCGTCCTTCGACTTTTTGAGCTTATCTCTTAGATCCTCCTTCGTTACTAAGTCGTCGAGCCTCCTCTCCATAGCATTAAATTTAGCATCGCGATCATCTTGCCTTTTGTAGAGTACATCGATTGCTTGATTATAGATGTCGATTTTGTTGGTCAACTTTTTGACCGAGTCCTGGTACTTATCCTCTGTAGCGGGAGGATCTTTTTTAAGGGAAATAGCAGATAGTAAGGATGAATTGCTTAGGGCAATGGAGTTACACAAATGTAAGTTTGCTTCAGTGGCCTAAGTTAATTAAATACGGTACTGGGTCCACATTAAGTTTGACTGATTCGAGTCGGTTGAGCTTGTAACTGTGTTGATTAACGATTGAGACAACATGCTATAAGAATTTCTGCAATGAGTCCGAATTGAAGTCAAGTGACACCAGATCCGCTGTGAAGTGACCCTGAGTCTTGAGGGTTTTGTCGGAAGGAGTTTCTTTAATTGACATAATTTTATTGATAATTCAAGTAATTAGCGCAGATCACAATAAATTCATTCATTCGATTTACATACAAGAACTCTTTATTTCTACTAAGATTTTGCGCACGTCTCGTATGTTTATGCGTTCATTCTAATCGATCTTTAACATTGACAATATTAACTTCTGCATAGTCTCACTTATCTTTAGAGCACTGGGGAAACTACATCCCTTAGACATACTTTCTCTAAGATGCTCAATATTTCCGCTGGTATCCCACGGCATAAAACCGCATAAAGTCTGGTAGAAGACTACACCCAAACTCCAAACATCACACTTAATTGTGTATAACTGCGCATCTATTACTTGTGGAGCCATATAAAGTGGTGTACCTACACTGGTCTTAGCGTATCCTTATTTTTAGATGACTTTAACAAATCCAAAATCTGCGATTTTTATAGTTCCTGATTTAATTATGTGGATACCCCTATGAATTAGTATGTTTTCGGGTTTAATGTCTCTGTGGAAGATGCCTTTCTCATACAGATACGTAAACCCTTCAGTCATTTGAACAAATAATTTCAGTGCCTACTGTTCTGGAAGTTTGCCGTGTTGGTTAATCAACTGATGGAGAGAGCTGAATAGGTTAATAACTACCCGTCCTCACACAACTCCAGGAAGAAATATATGTTGCCGGTAGTCTCCGAATAGTCGTAGAACGAAACAATATTGGGGTGTTTGAGAGTCTTCCACGTGTTGACTTCGTTTTTGAGGGATCCCAGCAGGTACTCTTTGGTGGGCTGCTTATTATGGCTGGCGTTAATTTTGTCCACGAGATCCTTTTTGGCTATCATTTTACAAGCAATGAGCTCGTCATCTTTGAGAGCAAGATATGTGGTAGAAAAACTACCCTTCCCAAGTTCCAGCCTTTTGATGATGTACTTCCCATCGACCTGCTTCAAGTTGGGAATAGATGCTACGGTTTTGCTATATTTGCTTTATTTTCTCTACATGAACATTCGGTATTATATCTCTAACCATTACCTTATTCAATCACTACTTGTAGCATAATATATGATCGTCTACATTATTAGACTCACAATCAATTACAAAATAGTAACATCATTTGTGTGGAGATACCGATACATTGAGTTCCATCGAAAACGACTCAGATGATGGATAACTCTATCTAGTGCGTGTCGACCTGATCTTCCCTGAAGTACTCCTTTGAGAGATAGGTGACAATGCCTTCGCATCGCCATTTAGTTTTTTCTCAAACTTGTTCGCAAGGTCCATAACGAGGGATGCTTGCTTCAAAATATCTTCTTTTTGGTTTGGCAAGTGAAACCTGACAACAGACTCCTTAATCGGATACTATCTCATCATAGTTGTCTTCAAACTCTTTCCGATCTATGTGCTTCTTTCCTTGGAATTACCATCGAATTGCTATAGTTTTTTTAAGTAGTTGCCTATCTATTTCGAGTGCGTCACTTCACTTTGAATCTGCTTCTGAATAAACTCTGTCTGTAGTTTAGCTATTTTGGTCTAGTACTCCTTTCGCAACTTCTCCAGCTCAAGGGCAGGGTTTTTAGGTAGCTTCTCCATAACAATTAAAATTATTACTCTATTTAACGAATCATACAAGCGCACTCTCATCTTAATAAGACCGATAGTCAGTTATATTTTGGAACTCATAGCATTTTATTTACAAGATGAACGATAATGAAAAAATTGTGTTCCCTTCCATCAACAACATCATCGTTAACAAGGAGTTCGTTGGTATTGGTCACAGGCTCTAAGATCGACGCAGATAACGCCGATAAATCGATAAAGAAGCTCAGGCACTCTAAAGCAGAGTGATGCATCTGGAGAGATAGAACTACAGATTCAATAAGCAAACAGAATAGAAGCAGGAACATCTAGAACAAATACTGAAAAAGCGGCAGAGACAGTAATAAGATAGTCGCTAAAGACAGAGGGTGCTATCGCTTAGAATGGAGTAGCTGCAACGACTCAAAGAGCAATCATAGATTCACCGGATAAACCATCGGTACAATCTCAATGAAGGGTTCAAGAATATGTATATGAGCAACAGAACGGATGCTTTGAGTTTAAAGGAGGATAGTAAGAGATGGTCAAACGAGAGAGAAGCCTATCTCTCAGGCGAGTTATCGAAGAAGCAAGTACAGTTACAACTGAATATAGGATCAATACCTAACAGTCAATGAGGAGAAGCAGCAAGGGAAGATAAATGTAATCGATTTCAAAAGATAAAAGAACAGATAGGCTGTCAAAGAGTATGAGGAACGTATCGCTTCCTAAGAGCAGAACAAACTTAAAAAACTGTCCCTTATGCATGCCTTAGAGCAGCGCTAATATCATTTAATAGAGAAGCTGAGAAAAAGTAGCCAGATGCACGAATAGCTGGATGAAAAGATAGCCAAGGCTCATCAAGTCTAACTGAAAAACCTCTAGGAAATGGTGTTAGTTAAGACAACTAAACCTGGCTCCAGTCGATCACGAAACACCTCGCAAACAGAGGATAAACTCTAGACTCTGAGTTCCAAATAAAAGCACCCGGCACCGACCAGACAAAACCGTTTGGACTTAGATGGCTACCGGAAGAAATTGGCTCAGATCAGCCACACCATAGATATCATAGACAAGCCTTTTATGATGGGTTCAGCCCTTGAAGGAATGGATTAGTAAAGCAGGCGAGGCAATTACAAGTAAAAGAAACCAAGAAATCGTCGAAAAAGGCACAAAAGACATAGTGTTGCTTCTCGTTACGAATGAGTGTTTTATGCTATCATATTTAGCATGTATTTGCAGACGAATGGATCGCCTGAAATGTATTGCCACCTGGAAGCCAGCTATATTTATAAATTAGAATCGGAGAAATGCAGTCGAGAATGGTGAAAAGACTCCAGAAGGAGTACTAAGGCATGACTAAAACCCACGACACTTTCCAAGTAGAGCTAGTCAACCAGGACCTTAAAACCTGGATCGTTTCTTTCGAGGGCGCCAAGAACACGATTTACACAGGATAGAAATATAAGCTTCAATTCCGATTCTCCGATCAGTACGTACGGATAATACCTATTCAGCCTATTGAGTCTCCTGAAGTCATCTTCATCGGAAAGCCCCCCGAACATTAACATATCTATTCCAATGGATTTATCTGCCTTTCGATCTTGTACGACTGTAGAATAATTAATTAACGCAGAGTGGAGCCCAGCATTAACAGTGAACTCGGTATGTATGAGCATACTTTCCATGCTCTCTAGCGCTCCCAAGAAAATGAAACCAAAGAACGATGCTTAATTCATAAAAAGAGCAGCTGGAAGAGGTCCTAAATCGTTCATGTGGAGTTTCGACGACGACAAGGTGTGATGTATTCCACTTAAATGGCTGGGAAGCCGCCGATATAAGCAAAATGCACATAATATTTATAATTATTTAAATGGCCACATCGTCTTATCTTGAGGACTACACCTAAAAGCTAAACCTTGTTGCAATTGACTCTAACAGGTATCTAAGGCACATCCGCTAGCTTGACAAGAAGGTGTAGATTATGCAGGTAGAGATTTAGCAAGACCAAAAGGACTTTTTAGAGAAGGAGAAACTACTAAAAGACAAACGTATTGACCAGAAGACCATGGATGGATTATACGAGAGCTTAGTCAAAAAACAGAAGCAATGCTATGGGATGGCACTTGAGAAAGTGAGAGTAGCCGACCAATTATATGAGCTTATTGGCGAGACCAATCAAAAGCTATAAAGTGACCTTGCTAAACTACGGGACTAACTAAGCAAAAATACCAGTATCTCGAAGGAAGAGAGATTAGAAAGATAGAACGCTCTAAAGAACAAAAAATTGAAATACGACTCTAAGCTTATGCAGAAAATGGAAAGGGTGTAAAATACCAAAGAGTGGCTTTACGACAAGAACGAGCCTCGTTACTGTTACTGTGGAGGAATATCTTACGGGGAAATGGTGCAGTGTGATAATGTGTTCTGCTAAAAGGAGTGGTTCCACAGAACCTGCGTCAGCGAAAAGGTACTCCCAGAGGAATGGCTGTGCTCTGATTGCAAAAAATAGCGGGAGAAACAGAAAGTCACCAACCTAAAGAATTACTTATGATTGTTTGTACAACATCAATCGTAGTCATCCTCATTTTACCACATCCTAGGATCTAGGTTTTCCTAGTCATAGTCATCCATCATCCCATACTGTTCCATCTGTCCTCCGTACTCCTCTGTCGCCTGCAGCCACTATTTATTGTACTCATAGAACTTTCTTTACTTTATACTCTCTAAAAGCTATATGTCGTTATACTCCCTCAAAATATTCAGAACGTCGTCGTTTGCCTTCCGGACAGGCTCATATGGGCTCTAGATCAGCAAAAGCAGCCTCATGAGCACTTAACTCTCATCAAGAATATCCTCAACACACAGCTTATGAGCTATGAATTTGTAAACGCAGTATAGGAGTTGGATAGTGAACTCAGGGTCCTCCACCTTTTAAATGAATAGCACTAGCACTGGTTTAAATAGCTTCCTGCTTAAAACAGTGGCACAGGTCTTCCCTTCGCACAAATTCGAAATTAACATAACTGTTGCCAGGATAATATCGTCTTCGCAAATTCCATCCGTAAGTTGCTTATCTATGAAATCGATGAAATTAGGAGTCAGAAACTCTTTCCAACTCTCTTCCAACCGCAGGTTAGCCATACAACCTATCACTTCGACCAACAGTTACTCATTCTTGGCTTTTGTCATAGCAAGTTTCTGGAACGCTCCAACAAAACTCTGAATTAGATCAACTGTACTTTCCCTGTATCTATTACTTGCTTTGATTCAGTATTTTGCAGGATATGCTTACAGAATTTAAGCAGACATGTGTCTTAAGCCCTTATTGCTCGATCTAAAACTCCATGAAACTCTTCCTCAGTCACATGCTAAACATTACGCTTGTTTGCAGCAAGGTTTATGGCTAGTGCTACAAGTTCAGAACCTACTATTCTTTAAGGAAATCCCATTATCAGCCTAATTACCTACCCCATAAGCTAGGTGTATGCCAGTGTGTAGCGGGTGGTATCATCAATCGATAGCAGGTAGAGAATAACTATTGCGCAAAACCTACTCGTACCATGCAATTGCTAAATAAACTTAGGTACTAGCCCTGCCTTCTGAATTTTCAATCGCACCTCCTGGTCGAAGCACATGTTTTTGTAAAGCGTAAGAGCTAGTTGTAGCAGAATATTATTATCACAAGAGAAGAACCTCGTAAGTTTATCGATAAGGTTGAGCTAAATCTAAGTTATTGTAAGTGTATACCATTTAATTTTTGTTCTCCCCGAATATCGAGAGCTTTCTTAAAAACAGTAAAGATACGACCAACAGGTTAAAATCATTCCTCTATAACATTCTAATGAGCAGTTTTATTATTCCATTTTTCTTCATTTTCTTCTCTATCGTGTAGTCTTCACTTAAGTTCAGCAGTATACTGAGAGTAACGAAAAATAACTTGTCTTGCTTCGATATTAGAACATTCAGCTTGCGTAATTCCACATCAGTCTTCTGGTTTGATTGGCCTCCTGACGACTTCCATAGTTCTATATACTCACTATAGCGTAGGTCGAACCGACCTATCTGATATTCGAGGACGTCCAGACAGGTTTTGCCCACTTTGTGCTAGCTGAGGTGTTGATGAAAGTCAGTGTAGTTAGAGAGGAAATAAAAGAAGCACTGCAAGTATACACACATTTAGATGCTTTTGGTATGTTCTTATGCGAGGACTCGACTGAGATTGGGGAGTAGGGACTCTGGAGTAATTGGTATTATTACCATGCTCTATGAGAGTCTGAAGGTTCTTCAAATCCAGCATGAGAATCATAATGTTTCTGGCAGAAGCAACCTTTTTCTCGATGTTATCCTCGTAAAAATTCGAAAGATAGTCATCGAGGTTCTTTATGTTAACCTGATTCATCGAGTGAATTTGAAATTATAATTCCAGATGAACCATAAAAACTAACTCAAGAAGAAGGAATAGGTTTACAAACCCACTGGAAAAATCTACCAGCAGAAGCCAACACTTGACCAACCTAACTCTTAAGTACGTCTACTCCAAAGACAACTGGCTGAATAACGAGCAGTACCATTCTACATTACCCAGAAACTTAGGCATAACCAGTAAACGTTGGTTAGACTTCAACTAGAGGATAAGTAGCTCAGATAATGCGGAATCAAGTATACTATCCGAAATGAAAAGTACAACAAGAAACTGGAGGAAATGAAGCTACATAGAGGGTAGCACTAATACTTCCTGCAGTTCAACCAGTTTGCTAATCACTACGCCTAACAACTCGTCATCGAGAAAAGCGCTAAAGAAGCACAGATGAACCAAACTGGGTAACCTGATCCAGACCGCATGAGTTATGAAGTATATTGAGCTATTTATTCAGCAACTACTCGAGCTGGGAGAAAAAATCGGTAAAGTCTCGAAAGGGCTCTCTCTCGAAGAGCTAGAAAGACTTAAAAGAGTGCACTACGGCAAGCACAAAAATCTAAATTGCTAGCAGTACAACCAGAATATGATTCAGGTGCACAGTTTGCTACGAGGCATATCGTCCAGGAGATATTCTGGTGCTCCTAGGTTGCCAACATGCCTACCACTAAGACTGCATTACCAGCTGGTTCAAAGAATAAAACGCCTGTCCAGTATGCAAAACACCAGTAGTATGATGACTCTCAAAATTGGCTAAATTGTACGCTTTATTATACAAGGGATTGAACCCACTTATAAAGTTTATTGGAGAACCATTTATTAATTATTACCTATATGAACTTGAAAATTAAGCCTCGGCAACCGATCGAAGAGAGGAAAGCTTAATTCAAGTTAGGTTCTCCTAAAAACTCCCTCCTTGTAGCAACTGTGAAACCCTAAAAGACTTTTTCTCAGAGCTCAAAAACTAAAGTACCAGCCAGTAAACCAGTCAGCCTGGGATCCCCCACCACTAAGGGTATCCTGTCACCACCCAAAGTTAACTAGCTTGATCGGTTAGTCATAGAAGGTGCCATTCACGATACCCTCTATATAGAGGTATTTATGTTGATGACCGTAGATCAGGGAAATCGAAAAAGGTATTTGCGTAAAGCTTACCTCGTAATTTGAATAGGAGGGTGACTGCATAATAACGCTGAATTTGGAATCGATGGAAGTAGAAAGAAATAAAGTAAAGCACACTTTTCCCATGCCTAAGCTGTATGTCACTGTCAAATACATCAAACTTCCAGTTAGGTAGTTTAGCTCTAAAATGTTTACTGTCTGTGCTTATCCTCTCAAAGGGAAGCTTCGATAACAATCAGTCATCAATAAATACCCAGATAACATTTTCGAGTAGAAGTCTAACACAATAATTTAAGTAGATGCATTAGGGCAAGTAGGATAGGCTGAGAGAATTCGGAGGAGGAAGTTCTAAGGGAAGGATTGGACTCTTAAAGCATCTCGATCAGCATAGTTGTTACGGTAGCTATGCAGTCCTAAATAAAGCAATAAACAGTAGAGTGGACTAAAACCCCTATTGCGCTAATAATTAAAGGTTTTGAACATGACCAGTAGTCCTAATTTAAACGAGAGGTAGACAGCGAAAACAATAAAGCAGAATAAATTCTTCCTTAGAAATCCCTAATCTACTCAGCTGACCCGAGTAGGCAGCGGCAGCTTTGTGACCAAAAGTAACAAATCAGTAACTTCAATGATGTAACTTGGAAGTCCGAGAAACGCTCTCCAGAGAGTATCTAAGCCAGATACAGCAACAATAAAGAAAAATTAAAACAATAGATCTAAAATGTAGCCAGCGGCAGTAGAAAATACTTAAACAAAAAAATCTCTCCTACAGACAGCTAAGTCTCCTAAGCTATCGTTAGGTGTAGGGGCAAATAAATGCTTTCCAGCTACAGGACTCAAGAGATAGAGGGTTGGATTGGCGAAGAAACTGTAATATTAGCTGCCCAAAATTATTATAACCAATACTTAGTAGGATACTTCCATTTAGAAGAATCCAATTTGATTTCTGTACCCTATCACTCTTTACTCACGTTGTACTTAGCAAATAGGTTGCTAGGGTTTGTCATCGCCTTAAATTATAGGTTGTTGCCGCTTGGATCCTTGAAAAACATTGTCCATTGCTAGCCAGGCTTCCCAGGGAATCTTAAATGAGGTTTTACAATAAACTCTACCTTTCCCTCTAGGCGCTCCTTCAGCTGGTGCCACTGCTCTATCGATAGTACAATTCCAAAGTGAGGCACAGGCACCTACTACTTGGATACTGTATTGTAATGGTCATGGTGCCTGAAATCTTTGTTAACGAAGTGGCAGACCAGTTGGTGGCCATAGAAATTATAATCTTGCCATAGATCCTCATCCCTGCGTCCTTCTTCAAGTCCCATAACTCCTCCATAAAACTCTCTTGCTAGTTTTACATCATGAACAGGGATAGCCAGATGGAAAGGTGAAAGGGCCATTGTTTTTTTAAGAAGATTTGTAATAATAGATAACAAAAACTCATCTAATTCTACGTTTTATTGGAGTCATCCTATCGTACAGCCCCTATCGATCTGCCGAACCGGATGTTGGGCATCTTTTGTGACCTGTACATGAAGAACTTTAGTAGCTTTGGCTTCCTCGCCTGAGCCTTTTGCCTTTCGAACTGTTTAACTTTATTACACTTTTCATCTTATCCAATCGCCTGGACTCTGATAATCTAACAGGAGTCTTGTTTCTGCTAGGGCATTCTATAATCTACTGACTTTTCCTTGGTTTGTGTTTTTTCTTAACTGGTTTCGTCTACTTAAACCTCGCCAATCCATAGTCATCCTCCAGATAGTTTTCCTCCTTCATAAATTCCTGATGTTTAATAGAACTTAATTGCTAGAGCGTCGCATTCAAAGTCATTAAGTTTTGACCCTAAGGCAAGTTTAACTTCATCATTCTATTGTTTTCAAAGCCCTTCAGCAACTTATTGAGCTTGTTTCTAAGCCCACTCAACAACTCAAAGCTAGTCTAATACTTCGTCTCATGTCCATGACATTTAACCAACGGATTAGGGTTTCTAAACAAAGACTTAGCCAAAGGAGTCTGAGCTTTAGGACTACTGTCAGGATTCCTGGTTGATTTAAGATGATCTGACGAATCGTTGGTCATTATCTTCTTGTAAACAATCATGTTCTTCTTTTGGAAGTATTTGCGCAGAATATTGCATGCAGGTTTCATGAACACGTGCGGGTTATTATTGTAGTATTTGTAGTAGTCTGCAAATTTTTGTATTTTCTGCCTGTATGTCTTCTTTCCATTGAATTCTTTAAGCACCTCTTGCTATCTGCTCAACAATATTGAGTCTGCCAGGCGAATTACATTAGCAGTCGGTGTCCCTACTTAAGGTCAAACGTACGATTCAGAAGGTCGTTGATATCCTTCGAGAAATAGAATATTATGCTGGAACAGTACTTCTACTTTAAACCCACCCGGCAATGGGCTACTGCTTCAGCCAGTGAGTTATTTTTTGTCATACATCTTATGCATAACTCAGGTTCATATAGATGGCTTCGACTGCGAAGTCTTCGACGACGTTTATCATGATTTTCACTCATAGTAATACTTTTGTTTTTAGGCAACTACCAAACTACTTATCAGACATAATACGCCTATGAGAAACTGAAATTGAAGAGAACAAAACTTTGAGGCGCGATCGAAACCGCTGTTGATTTTTGCCTGTCAGGCAAGGCAGCAGCTTTGGTCACCTGCCCTATCCAAAAAGAGGCACTCTATGCCTCTGGCTTTAAGCACCAGGGCCACACCGACTATCTCGCACATCTGGCGCGTGAACGCGGCTTTGCTGCCTCCGATGTGATGATGT
>JAOXNN020199967.1:0-23798 GCA_028571205.2 Hydropsyche betteni | reverse complement strand
ACCCCAACCCCAACCCCAACCCCGAGAACAAAAAACACTGAAAGCGGAGGAAGAAAAGATATTAAATCAATAGCAGACAAAAAAAATGAATTATAAAACTTTCAAAATATAGTAATATCAATGCAGTTGTGCCTTAATCTCCTTGAGGAGGGGATGCTTTATCCTAGCAGCGATGTTCGACGCCATTAGAAGATACTTCTGCGAGTATGACTCGTAGTGTAGGTGTCGATGCAGATCCCCCAGTTTGTAATAAGTACTCATCAAATCCTCCTGCAGAATATCCTTTATTTACTATGTCGCCCCCTCAATAGTGTTGGCCAGTTTACTTAGTTCGTCAATTGCTTCGATATGCTTGTTCTTCCTCTCCATCCTTCTAGCGGACATAGTACGAGCAGTAACTAGTTCCTTCATGAAGTAAGGATAGATTTTGGTGTGAATCCTGACATCTGGTCTAGCCAGCTGTCCCTCTAGTTGTGCTATTAAACAAACATTCACCTTTTTGCTTTAGGCTAGTTTGCCAGACTTATGGTAGTGCTCTCTTAAGGCAACCAGAGTTTTTACCTTCCATTTCTTCGTTTCCCTGTAGTCCAAATCCTGCATCTAGTGTAAATTGAGCACATCCATGCACCTCTGCAGATCTGTAAACTCTCCCGTACCTATCAAATAATCCACCAGCGTATCGACCTCTTCCTAAATGTCGTAGTTCTGGATAACATAACTCTCCTCATGCTTAAAATACAGGTAGATTATTCGTTCAGCCAGCATAGAGTTGTACTCTCCTGAGGTCCTATTGAACTGCAATAGTCCCACCAACCCCTGCAACATATCAGCTATTAGTTTCGACTAGTCTTCTCGTATTATTCGCTATTTCCGTTAATGTTGCTCTTCTTCCTTCTAGAAGATGTTTTTAGGTTTGTTTAGTTTCATATTTATAATTCACTCAGAAATTTTATGGCATAAGATAATAGGCACCCTCTCCTCATCCTCCTGGCATCGAGTACTTCCTCATTATTCTCTACAACTGTTACCAACCCTATCGAAATATGGAAACTCAACAAACAATACATGCCTGTAGCATGTCCTCAATACCCCAACAAATGTGCTCCTTCCCTACATCCCACCATGCTCTAATGCCTTTGCACTCCCGACTTCTACAACAGGAAAATACTCAATGGGCTGTCTGTAGTGCTACCTCAAGTGCTCATTTCCAACATACTGTTCATGTAGCTGTACGAATACCAAAAGAATAAGTATTTGAAAACTCCCTGGCTATAAAATCACTCCTCTGTTAGCACTGTGCTGGCAGCTTGTTCTTCGAGGGCTTTAGTGTCCATAATAACCTCACAGATGGAGGCAAAAAGAGTAAGAATGAGCAATATGTCCGACAAAACAAAACCAAGCACTGCTGCACAACGGTTTTCCGGAGTTAAGGCTACTCTGGCTCGGGATGTGGTGTTTTCTGCTATTTATTGGTCAATAGTGGAATTCGTCAGAAACAAAATGTCAGGAGGAAAGTAATACAGACGATTGGAGAAAACCAATCTCCAAATACTTATCGACAACGCAGGGCCAGGTCTACTGGCTGGTTTCTTTTCGTCCATCATCACAACGCCAATCGACACTGTAAAAACTAGAGTCCAGACTAAGTCTCTCGCATACAACAGCATGCTGTCATAGATGAAACAGATTTACAATTACGAAGGAATGAAGGGACTATTTTTGGGTTGGTAACTCCGCATCCTAAAGAGTGCCTGCCACTCCATGCTGTACCTCGTGCTATTCGAGTACCTTCTGAAAACTTTTGGAAATATGTTTCGTTCTCACCATCTTCTGCAACATCACTGATTCATATTAATACATATAATTTAGAAAATAGAATCAATTGCATGAACTTCTATAGCGTTACTTGTCTAGTTTGTTAGTGCCTACCAGTTACATGTATCCGGGTACACGAACTTTGTACCCGTTCTTCTTGGCCAACACATCGAAAGGATGGTAGTGAGATGACTCCTGCAGCGACTGCTAGGGTTTGCGTATTTGATAGAGGTATTATCTTTTATGTTTGTCGTCATCCTTGTATCTGTCTCTCAGCATGTACTCAAAATAGCGATCACCGTATCTCTTCTCCAGTGGCTACCTAAACTCGATCTCCCCCTTCACACCAATCTTATTAAATTAGTGCTTTTATTCTTTTTCGTACATTTTGTACATTTTGTGGGTGGGTTGCATCATCGATAGGGACTTTACAGCAGAGGCTCTTCTGTAAGCTTCGCTTTGATGGGTTGTAGTTGACTTTGTATTGATGTTCATTAGTGTTTTACTGTGAGTCTTGTAGGATTATGCTGGATTAATTGCAGTCGAAGACTTCTCCACTGTCATACACTAGGGTTTACTCGCTGACTCGAACATTCGTAACAGGGTCTTTCTCTTTCGTCCTCCCTTCGCCGACTATCTACATAAAATAATTCTCTACTGCTCATATTTTACAGCCGATTAATGCAATCTCTGCTAGACAGAGTCCAAAAAGTATTTACCTCCGAGTGGTGTTTCCTCAGGGTTTCTGTCCTTGACGAGGAGTTGGTTAGTCTGATCAGTGAGATCAAAGATAGACCTAGGGACTGCAATCCTTTTAAGTTGGGTGGGATCTACAACGATGACCTTATAGTGTTTCTTAAGCTGCAGTTTAGGGTTGGTTCTGTTGAACACTGAATGGTTGTCATCTTCTGTTTTCATTTACTTTAAATAAAATTATACCAAACCAATTTGCACCCCCTCCTGTGTATTTCATAATTGGTTATCAAATATGCGTTATAAATATCAAACTGAATGGCAGCAGTAGTTGATTATTTTGTTTTATCTCCATGATACAAAACAATACTGTTAGCCAGAAGATCTCCATAAGGTAATTCGATAATCACTCAGTACTGTCAATAATCTGGCATTCCAGGGAAGGAAGCTGCAAACGGGCGGTGGCATAATAGCAATGAGTCCTCAAATTCCAAAGAAAATTGATGAGGATGCCGATAAACTCAACCTCATAAGTTGTGCCGAAGTGGACTACACCGAAGTAGACACTGGCATCCACCGCCTTCCTATTAACTTCAATAGTACAGCTTCAAACTACAATAAACTTCTCATTACCAACGGCAGAAGCAAACAAGCAGAGTTAAAGGTCAAGGCTAACGCCCTCTAAATCCAGAACGTGGAGAACCTCAACATCCCGATATTCATCCGCAACGAACAGGAAAAAATCGAGGCGTACAAGCATATGGTGCAGACTATTAGCAGTGATCGGAAACCCTAGCTTGTAACTGATTCTAGTTGTAAGTGCTGCTGCTGTGACGACTACTGTCGACTCTGTGATGAAGAAATCAAGCACAATAACATCATCAAAAAGGCAAATAACTCGACTTTGGCATGTACATCTGCCAAAAAATCCAAAAGAGTGTACACTGCACTAAAGGAGCGAAAGTCTGAGTAGGGGTCCTTAGTGATAAACAAAAGCTAGCAAAGGAGGTTTGAGAAAATGCAGAAACTCAACAGAAAACTGCGATAAAATATAAAGAACAGAGAGAAATCACAGTAGATCTAGCGTAGAAACCACTAAGCGTATTTAAAAGTGAAGGGAATAATCACATAAAGTGTAGCCCATCAAAGAGAAATCGAAAGCAAGGAGAAGAGGCAAGCAAGTGCAGAAAAACGTAGAAAATAGGAAGCAAGGGCTCAGATTTAATCTTTTGCTTTTAGGGTAAGACAGCTCAACAGGCATCTATCTGGAAGTCAGTTCGTTCAGAAATATCCCTGGGGGATCGATCAGAAAAAGGTTGAGGATTTTCACCAAAATAAATTTTCCTAGTGCGACCACAGACACAAACCAGACGATACTGTCAAAAAGTACATGACATTTTATTCAGAGCATTCGCTGACGTATAACACGCCAGTAGAAGCAAATCTAAACGAAGAGGGCATGAGCATCGCTCGCATGAAGTTTGCCATCCTGTGACTGCACTAGGAGCCTAGTAAATATAGATTTTGAGGCGGGTTCACTTCCAATAGGCAATGAGATAGCTAAAAAAGTACAAAATGCAGGAGCTATCGAAGAAAACGAAGATAAATAGCCAACTGAAAATATTGGAACAATAGAGGAAGCATATAATATAGAACAACCCCAAAAGGAAATTCAAGCCAACAGAAGACTTCAGACTGAATATCGAGCAGCCTATTCGGGAGGACCCTGACTAGAAGGATACCACCTAAATAGAAAGGAGATGATATTATGTTTTCTCTCGTTTAAATTTTTCATTGACAGTCACCCAAGTTAAAATCTCTTATTTCATTTATTATCTTGCATTAAAGTTTGTAACCAACCTAAATAACATGCCCACTTAAATAGTGTAGGGTAGGTATTTTTTGGTTTGAAGTTGGGGTATTCTCGAATAAAAAGTTAAGGAAGGTAAAAACATAATGGGATACACTTCTCGATTTGAGCGTGTCATCCTTCGCGCAGGGGCCATGCTAATCTTCTCTGTATTGTTCCAATTTTAACGTATGTCCTCCGAAGAGGACAATATAGTACTTTCACTCTCCTATTTAACAGTGCAATACATCTGCATTTTTTATTATGGGTCTATAACCCCTCTTTACCTGCTGTATTGTAATATCTACTCAATAGGATAGAAGGGATTTGTCAATATTAAAAATTATTTCTACAAGATGTTCAAAAAGCAATCAAAAGAAGATCAAGCAGAAGATGTGAGAGGTTTAATTATCACCAGTAGATGATTTTATAATATTACTGATACTTTTCAACAGGACTAATTTAAAGATAATCAACTGGGTTTCTGGAAGAAAACCCTCACAACCGGAACCTTCTCGATGGGTTTCTGCGTCTTAGCGTCCTTCAACGTAATATTGAAGTTGAAGAACTGGTCCTGAGGTTCCGCCTACACAAGCTCTACTAGAGGCTTCTCTAATATCACTTTGCCCTCTGCCTCTTTGTTCTTGTACAACGCACTCATATACAGGGGCTATCCTCCCAACAATGCATCGATTGGTTCAGCTTCATACTTCTCTTTGATCTGTGTAAACAGATCCTTAAGCGTGTTGGCTTTAAACTCCCAGATGTCCCATACAGATATTTTCGTGTTTCCGACCGGAGTAAATATAGGGGGACCAGGTTAACTAATCTGAATAATAGGTACTGCAAGATTTACGAAGGTGTTTCGAACGATCTTACTTTTCTTGATGACTTGGATCAACTGGATAGTCTGGAATGCTGAAATAACTGTAGTAGTAGTTGAAAGTGCAGGCATGATCCTTCCAGCTTTTAGTTTGGTTTGGATCCAAGTGTAAGGAGCTAAAGAATAGTTTCTGGAGCGAAGGTTGGCCATTGAGTATATCAAATCGATGTGGCCATTGCTATCTTCGTCCTTTTCGAATTCTTCAGCATGAATATCCATCGCCAAAACAGACTCATTTATCGACTAGGGTTTTGCTGTTTCTTGCTTATTGGATGTGAGCTCCTCTACTTCTTCCTCTGTCGTCTTCTCTACTTCCTTCTCTTGAAGTTTACTGATTTTGAGGGCTTTCTATTCCGAAACAACGAAGTCGGGGATCTTGATCTTTATGGCTATCTCCATAATCTTCTCTTTTCCTTCGGGTGTCCTGAAGTTTTTAGGGAAGGGAAGTCCGAAGATCTTCGCTCTGTTCACTGCGTAGGAACTTATGAATATGACCGTAAGCTCATCTTTGGGATCTAATTACATTATTGGTTTGGGTGGACGTTTAGGTAGTTTCCAGAAGGGTTCTCCATCCTTAGTCTTGGCATCCAACGGATAAGTATGCAATAGTTGCAGAATATCGTTCCTAAAGAACTTAAAGAACTTCTTGACAGCGTATGAGACGCATTCATCAAAGTTAGTAGGTGCCTTCTTCGCCATTTTCCTCGCCTCTAAGAAAGATGCATCCATCGTAGTTATGCTACCAGTTTGTTTCTTCTACTCAATCACTTTCAATAGTCCTTTAGGTCTTAATGTGAACACCTTACCGAATATGTCTCGACTCCACTCAATACAGTGTAGTGTTTACTCAGGGAACAGTTTAAGAGTGCAGTGAGGGATGTGGGTTTATTCTGCTGGGTCATTTTGGCTACCATAAGATTCAGTCTGGAAGGGAATAATGACCTGTACATGGCCTTTCGGACCGAGGGTTCCACTTTCTAGCAGGGGTTTGTGGTTGTCTACGCATCTTTTGTCTACATACTGCCTTGCTTGAAGATTGTCGAGTGCGTTAGTAACAACAGTGAGCCCTTGGAAGAATTTGTCTGTATAAGTTGACTCTGTTGCTTCACATACTTTATCCAGTTTAGCAACAATATGACCTTTAAGACCAGGGTTCATCTGTAAAATAGCTGCTGCAGCAGTTGCAGACTTAGGTTTCCTAATATGTTTCTCTCTAAACAAGAACTGCCTATTGAGATTGGAGGTTTCAATATGGTCTGGGTCTGTGATGAGTAACTACCCCTTAGCAGAAGCATTTAGCATAGCGAAGTTTTTAAGTAGCTAACACCCGATAGCTCCAGCTCCCACCACAAATAGCTTCGCGTTTTCAATTGAACTTAACACTTCCTTGCCCAAAATAACCTTCGTATTGTAGAAGTCTTCAGTCTCTGCAATATGCAACTTCGATAACTCCTCTTTTGCAGGGGTTTCTGGCAACAACTACTTGAATTGTAGAGCGAATAGTTGTTTTATGGGTTGATACTTGTTAGTCAGCGCCTTGATAGCTTCCTGAGCAACCATACCACCAATATAGGCACCTAACACTGGTAGCTCACTGTCGGTAGTGAGTGCAAACTCATATGCGTATTTTGCCAAAGTATCGTGTTATGCTTGATCTGCAGCAATTTGTTTGATCTTTTCCTGGGCCATCTCCGAAAATAGCGTTGCATCTTAGTGATTCCAATTAGAGGGCAGCTTAGATTGCTTGCACTTGAACTGAATAAGGGTGTCGAAACAAATGGAAGTAATAATATTTGTGCCCATCTTCTCAAAATCGTAGATTTAGAGGTTGGGATCGAAAGGCAGTTTCTTGTAGTTTTCGAATGCCTCAGCCAAAGATACAAATTGCAGTTTCTTGGGCATTTTTACGTTCTTCGCCACACCATTCCGAACATATTTTGACAATCCTCTGGTATCTCCGATCTTGAATGAGTTTGAGTTTATGACTGTAATCTTGTACACCCTGCCATTGATTGTCTTCTCACTCTTCTATTTGGATGCCTGACCCACCAAATCATTGTAGAACTTCTGTGCCTCACTCAACTCCAACTACTCCTTGCCGTTGGTCTCCATCCCCTCAACCAAATCAATAACTACACACTATCCATCCTCATATGGATGTTTTGTTCCTTCCAGTAAAGTCACAACAGCATTCTCCTCATTCGTGATGGATTTAATAATGACTTCTACCGGCTATTCACCATTGATATCTGTCAGTTGGAAATTATCTCCAAAGTCATTGAACACTCTTCCATACACACTCCTGTTTTCTGCAAGAATAAACTTAAGATCTCTCTTTCTGCAGGTTTCTGCCAGTTTGAGTGTTTAGATCTCTCCGGATCGAGTGTCTATGATGAGGTTGTATTTGTCGAGATCAGCAGGAATTTCGGGGAAATGATCGACTTTTACGTACGTATTTAGTTCTTTGAGCTTGAATATGCACTTGGATCTGAGCTCTCCAGGCATATCGCTCATATAGAAATGCTCTTTTTATGATTGGATTTTCTCGTTGTCCACTATAGTCAATCTCTTTAAACCAGACAGAATCAGGTTCTTAGCTATCTCCAGTGCCAAAGTTCCCAGTCCAACCAACAGTACCTGACTCTAAGCTTGCTTTTTAACTGCCTCCAGGCCCATAGCTCCAATATACCTTGACCATCTATCCCTGACCTTCTCATCCTCATAATTCAACTCCTTCTATTCGCCAGGCTTATCGTATATCATATCTATCTCTTCTAAATTCTGAGCCTTGCTGACCTATCCTATTGGCTTTGGTCCTTTCTTAACTTTGACTCCCTTCGGAGGTTCAATATCCTTCGGCTATTCCATCTTATTCAATAGGTTCTAAAGATCGTTTACAGCAGCCACCAACAATTATTTGTATTTGCCTTTTGATTGTTTGAGCTCTGTGCACCAACTGCCGTTATGATCGCTGACTAATCCAATATAAGATGCTTCTCTTGTCTATGCTAGTTTAATCCATTTGTAGCACTCCTCCAAAATCTACTGTCTCTTCAAATAGAAGTGTCTGTTGACGACTGCCTAGAACCCTTTGGGAGGATTTTTAATTTGTTCGATCATAGCGTACCTAACGTTGCCCAATCTGACGATATTAGCGTAAGCTTCATTCTTTTTTTATCCCTATTCTGTACCCTGCTCGCTGTCGAACCCAGGCTCATTGAAGTAGATGTCTTCGCTCATTGTTATGCCCTGTGTTGAAATGAATAGTTGGAAGAGAGTTGACAATTTAGCATCCCAATTCTCGTTTGCAGATCCTCTCCATGTACCCAACAATGACAGGCAGACCTTACCGCATGAATAAAGGTTGGGGTTAAATCGAATTTTTCCAGCGCCAGTAGTAGTTATGGCCATTTTTGGTGGGGAATTCGGGTACTGGTCTTAGCAGAAGATATCGAAACAGAAAGCACCATTGGAATAAGGGGTATCCTTGCTGCCCATAATCATTATTCGGATGATATCTACTCTTTCTTTATCGCAACGGATAAATATTGAGTTCGTGTGCTAGCACGGCAGAGAAGAAGATAGATCTGCGAGTTCTTGAGAAAGCCTAAGTACTTTCGATGATGGGGGTGTTCCCTCACCAATACTGTTTGCCCAGTGGTGTTTGTAAGCCGCATTTTCTTTCATACTAACATAGTCAAATCTAAGGGGGCCAAGCAACTTCCTGTAAGCTTCCGCCAGTGGAAGTTTCATCAACTCTTTGAAGTCACTCTCTCCTCCCTTATAGTTACGCTTTTCAATCGCTTTGGATACGAAATCGTAAGAGACTTGTATGTCATGACCTATTTATTCTGCTGTTTGATTGGCTGAATCCTATTTGTTTGTTGACATACAGGACAGGAATATCCCAGCTGTTTTATTAAGCTTTCCTAAGAGGCTCACGATACTTTCAATCTGCTCTGGAACGAATACAGGGCTGATTGGCAATAGACACTAGATTGTGTTGTCATTCTTGGCGAGAGTTCGTATTAGTTACAGATAGTGTTTGAAGAGCTCGGGCTATTTGGAGATATCCAGTATGGAGCCAGAACGTAGTGAATTTTAAAGTAAAGGCAGAAGACAGGATTCCTTAAGGATTCTAGATAAGCGATTGTCTTTGGCTGGCTCAGGACTGTCAAGGAAATTAACCAAGATGGTAATAATTCTTAAAATCTATTCTGATGTCTGTTTTCGGTGCTCAATGTATTCGTTGGTAGACCATTTAGAGGCAGGATTGCTATCTACGCCATAACCAATTCCCTTTTTCTTTCGTTTTCTATCCTATTACTTGGGGGCTGGTGTGGCAGGACCCTCTTTCTCACTATCCTTGTCTTTCTTCTGTTCCGCTGGCTATTGCTCTTCCTTTAATACTATGTTCTATTTTCTTGTGAGTTCCTTAGAGATTGCCGCTAGTTTCTCCAAAACAACCTATAAAAATCCCTCATGTTTGTCGAGACTCCTAAGTTCAAGAGATTTATCAAGTCTGAATATGTCAGCGAGGTTTTGGTAAATGAATCTGGTTGCTTTGAGTTCTTGTTGTTACCAATTTTTGTTGGTTGATTAGTCTGGTTGGCCAGCAACAACTTCAAAGAGTAGGCTAAAGCATTCACTGTTTTTTATGAAGAGCTCGAAGAAGTTAGGAATCTGAACGAACAACTGCAGATCTTAGAGGAAATCCTCCCATTTTCTCTTGGCGGCTGCGTTCTTCCACGATTTGACTGACTCCACACCAATCTTTATGAGTTTATTGACTCCCTGCTGTTTCTCAAACTCTTTATAAATTATAATCTTGGGGATGTACCCTTTTTCAGGGGCGAAACTCACACAGTTTGCAAGATTAACTTACATGTCGATGATAAAGTCTTATGTTTGGTCCTCAAACTAACCGATTACCCTTTATTTCTAGACTTAGTGTCCTTGTACAATAAGTCTTGTATTAACTCCTAGCGTTTTGAGTAGTTTCTATGCTGTTATATGGTAAGGGACAATATGTACTGGCTCTGGTCTGTAATAGCTGATTGGTGCTATTGCCTGTGTCCCTACAGTGATCGTCAGGGAACTGTTATTCTGGAGTTGCTTTAAATCCCAGAATTCACACGATTCAAACGTCAAGCTATCCTAGAAGAAGGTCGCATCGCTCTCTCCACTCTCCAACGAAAGCTTAATCTTCTCAGAACCTCCGTGAATAAATTGTAGATAGAAGTCGTCTTCTGTAGGATAAGAAGCAAATCTGTCTGAACTGCTCGAGGTTTAGTTGGCATCGAGGAAACTAGTGATGGTCTAAGAGAAATAGAACAGAAAGTTTCCTGAACCATTAGGGATCATCACTTCGCCCTAATCATACTGAGGTTCTGTAGTGCAGTATGCTCCGCATACAACTGATTTTGATGCGTCATCAGTGTGGTGTAGTTTCATGATGATTAGATATGGAGGGTTGTGGATGGCCTTGATTATCTTAGTTTTCATCGATGGGTCACTCTACTCCCCAATAGTCAATATTAAGGAAAACTTGGCTTTAGTTGCAATTTTCTTCATAAGTGAAACCTGATGTTGCTTAGAGAGGAGGACGCTTGGTATCGTAAAGTCCTGTTTCGGTCGGGTACTGAGCCCTTTCATCACAACATTCACCTATCTTTCAATTCCCAGCACATCCACATAGAAGGCCTGTAACATTGCATCTCTTCTCTTTGCCAACAACTCTAAGTCAGTCATCAGCATAGACGCAATCTCTTTCTCAGATCCAGGGTTATTTAACACTACATTCTTAATGATCTTGACCAAGTAATTAAGGATGTCATTGCTGGTAAATGTAATGTCTTTGAGTTTGGTGTAGAGGTTAATGTGACAATTGAGTTTAAGGAGATGAGAATACAGGTGTTGGGAGATTTGAGTAAGGAGGGAGACCTGTGCCTTAACTAGTTTGAGCTTGTTTTAGGATATGGCTTTGTATGTTGCTTAGATAAGTTTTGTTACTTTATCGGAATCGTTGAGTCTGAGCCAACCGACACTCCTCCTGTTGACAACCATTGCTGATAGAAGGTCATAGTGATGGAGATGCTATTCGTCGCAAAGTGACCATATTTTGTCCAATGTGTATCCCAATAGTTCCTCAGACAGGACGTAGGGTCTTCGAATGTAAATCAAAGTTACCAATAATTTGATGAGAGTAGATGCTGAACTGATTGAATGGCTGATATCATACACTTGCAAGATATTGTTAATATCCTGTTGGGTGCAGTTGAGCATAAGTTTAGCAGTGCTAGAACCAATAGTGCTGAGACTAGCATCCAAACTGGTGCAGTAGTTCTCTAGGAAGGGGAACAGTTCATTAAGTTTGATTATTCCTTCAGCCTTTCCTCCAAACTGACTTATCTCACTAAGTTTCTTTAGAATACTGGCCTGGACTGTCTCTAGCCTGGGATAGATCTTACTAGCATTGCTTAGCAATATCTGGGAAATCAGCCTAGCATGGCTTTCCTTAATTCCGTTCTTGAGGAAGTATTCGATCATCCAGTCCCCAAGCTCCTCGTTATTGGCTCCCAGGATGTAATTGATTGAGCTGACCATATCGCTGTAGGGGTCCATTAACAGAGTAATCTCCCTGAAATTCTGCTTTATTCTACTAACGAATGCTGGTTCATTTGCCAACTTGTTTATTGTGCTTATGAAGTTCTAGTTGAAAAGTTTGGACAATACAACCAACGCTGTTCTCTTGCTCATCTATCTGCATCGCTTCTCCATTCCTGCTGGAATCTTGGCAGAGTCATATCCACTGACAGACAGGAACGACAGACTAAACCCTAGATTCTTGTAACTCTTCCCTGTCAGCATGGATACCCCCTCGATAAAAGTGACTACTGGTCTTCTGATAGTGAACTTTAGCACTTTAATCTTGGAATTGGCCAGACTTTTGATGGAGTGTTCGATACTGGCATCACTCTTCAACATCTGGAAGTTCTTGACGAATACTTTGATAGAGTTATTGGTGTAGCCCTCATCATTGAGAAGGGTGAGCTCACCTAAGGGTTAGAGATGGTCAATATCGGCCCCACCATCAACAACTATCGAGGAGGGTACGATACCCAGTTTCTAAGATAGACTTGGATCCGAAGCCATAAACCCTATCCTTATGTTCTTAATTTCAGCCAGTTTATCCAACTCTACAACCAACGGATATTCAGAGTAGTAAGGTGCGATCATCTGCACAAAGAATATCTTATTTTTGCTACCTTTCTTGTTTTGCGACCAGTCTTCATTTGTGATTGATACTGTTTGGTTTGAAAGTTTGATCATCTTTACCTTGTTTGCCAATTACTATTATTTGATGTCGGATACTCCTGTAAGGATGGGACCTTAAGTTTTGGAAGTTTACAGCTTTTTCTTCTCACTTGTTATTAGGTCTAATGACTCCAGGAACACGTCTTCCGGCTAAGCAGTGTATGTTTATTCAGATTAGAGGGCTAGTTTAGGTTGGTCCACTCCAATCATTGAGAATATGTAGTCAAACCCACCAATATTGAAGGCAAAGAAATGCGCCAGATTATCAGAAATCATCCAAATTTCAATCAACTGTTAGAAACACTCACAAATTCTTTGGTTCAGAGACACAGCAGTATAACTATTCAGGACCTTCTCCTTGCATAGGCTCTCAATCACTTACGTCTACTTCTTTATGGCCAATAGTTCAGTCAAGGCAACCTTGACTAAACTCTACTCTTAATGAAATCGAGTAAATAACTTAACCATGTTGTCGGTCAGAGATTTGAGTAATTAGGTTGCAGGTGACTGTCCATTTTATGTGGATCTATTAAGTACGTACCACTGGATCATATCTTTGATGGTGGAGGATTATGGGATTTTTGCGAAGGGCTTCTTCTCCTCGAGAACTAACTCTAGCAGGTCATCGGTTATCTGCAACTGGATGACGAAGTTGTCTTTCGCCATAGTGAGTGCTTCCCTTCCACCGAAATTGGACTTTCTGAGCTACTCTACGAACAGTTCGAACAATGTTTTGCCTTACAACTTTAGTTTACGGACAATCTAAAGCCAGTTGAGTTGCTGAGACTTAGTAAGTTTTATGTTGGCTAGGGGCTAGCAGAATGTCATAATATCGTAACTCAACACAGAGTAGAGCTCTGGAGTCAGATGCTTGATTAACGGTTGGAGGATTCTCTCATCTCTAGGCAGGATCGACAGAGCTAACGACCATAAAGCTGGTGTAAGTGGCAGTTTGAGTAACGACTCTGATGTCTCCAAATCTAGGAACACTTTAGATGCTTCTTTCTGTGATTTAATGAGGAATTCTAGGACAGTTTGGAGGTGCCTCATCCAGATTCTATCACTAATTGTTCCGTTGATCTGCATGTACAGGGAGTGAGGACTCTTATGAATAATCTCCGATATCATCCTATTTATGCTTTTACTGAAGGCTTCATTTACGTTGCTTATGAGGTGCTTCACCAAAGAATTGATTCTACTTTCGAGTGCTTCATCCTTTACTTTCAGAGTTATGAAGATTAATCTCCATAGATCTTCCTTTGAATACTTGTTCAAGAATCCATCAATTAACACCTTGAGTTGCTATTTGTCGTTGGCAATCATATGCTCAAAGAATTCCAGTACGGTATCCAACGATACACTCAACAGATTGCTTTGGAAGGTGCTCTTGGGGGACATTGAGCTGAGTATTATCATTGAAGTATCGAACAGTTTATCCAGTATCTTGCCGAGAGACATATTCTCAACTAGTTAGTTCGTCTTCAAATCGTACACTTCACATTACAATGCAGGTTTCTTAAGACAACTCTTTAGCAGGAGGAGTACATTTGTGAGTTGCATCTTGCTACTGCTTGGTCCTACCATCTGCAATAATTGTGCGAAGGGCAGTTGCTTGAACTTCTTCAATGTCGATAATATCTGCTTGATTTGGTACTCCTAAGTCAAACTAAAGTTCTTTAACTTCATACTATCTGTAAGGTATTTCTCAACAATCTTGACAATAATCCTATGGGCCTCCACTTTAGATATCTTCTCCACTAACTCTACCAATAGACTGAGGATGTTATCGGAGATAGGACCAGTTTCATACACTACGAAAGTATCGTAAAGGTTGAGTAGGGTATCGACGATGGGCTCTTTCTCGATATCATCAAGAAGACATTGGCGAACAAATTTATTAAGTTGGATGAGGAAAGTGTAGGAGAAATCAAGTCCCTTCTCTCCATGCCCATTCTTAAAACTGATCTCCTGCAATTTAGCCCTAACAAACTACTCATTCATGATGTTGGACGCTATTTCAGACACGTACTCATTGAATGTCTCTTTGGCAATCTATTCGTGTTTTTGAGCCATGTACACATAACTGAACACACTGGAAGTCAAATTCACTATTCTTCTTCCAGGCATGTAGTCTACCTGCTCGATAGTTTCAGGGGCATCTGTTGCTGGCTTGGGGTAGTAATCTGCCCATAACAATCCTGATTTGCTGAAGAAAGAGAATGGGGTTTATGGGGTTGGTTTGACGGCTGGGATTACGTTGGGAATGATGCTTACTTGGCAGAAATTGTCCTTTCCTCTCTTCACTAATCTGAGAGGGATCAAACTAAAGTGGGCTTCAATGATCAGGTATTGGGTGTAAATTTCTAATTATCTCAGACTGAGAATATTGTTCTGTGTTTTGTAGATATCATTCTGTGGGCTGTATGCATAATTGGTTAATTGTACCGATAGCTCCTCATTAAACCACTTATGATAGACCAATCTCGAGTACAGCTCCTAATTATGTTTCCGAGCCTCATATATCTTAAGCCTTAATTTGAATTTACCCACTGCTAACTTGCCGAAGTACAGATCCAGACTCTTGATTGACAGTGGTTACAATAAATCAACGAATTGGACAGTTACTCCTGGTTTGGATGTTGTGTTTATGTGAAGGTGAGGAGTCTGGTCAGCGAGTCTGACGTGGGGATGAGGATGTATTTGAGTAACTACAATGGGTGCAGGAGTGGGCGTGGTTGTTGCTGCTGGGGCCGTTTGAGTGGCTGAGGACACTGTGCTAGGCTTTGTGATTGGGGCCACAACAGCTTTCGCTATTTCTGTCTGCTTACTGTTGATAAGATGATGGTAGTAATCACTAAAAAGTTTCTTCTCTAGAATCAGTTCATCAATTCCATATTTATTTCTGATTATCCTGTAGCTTGGATTCCTTACTTGCTTTACAAAATTGCTCGTGATATCCCAGACTTCAATAAGTGCCTTTATGGTTTAAGTTTTGCCCACTGAATAGTTTCGGTGTAGTAACCCTAGGAATGATTTGAGTCCTTCTGGAGTGACCTCTATGTCCTTATCATTTATATCCTTAAGAATTTTGAGCAGTACATCCAACAGTCTTTTCTGGAACCCTTCCTGTCCCTAGAGGATTCTGATAAGGTTCTGTACCTCATACAAATTGTTTTTGCCTGCAAGAATATGTAATTTGATGAATTTATTAAGGTCCAGATTAGAAGCTATTTTGTGTGCTAGAAATACATTCATATCTAACTTTCTGAGGAGTTGAGCCACGTACTTAGAGTCGTTCTTGGTAACTAAGTTAAGAACCTGCTCGTCTGCATCTTCTGGGCTATCTACATAGTAGTTTATGAGTCTGAAAGATACTAGTTTATCGGAGTTATACTGTACTCTGATCTTGTTGTTCTTGTTCATTACTCGCATCGAAATGTGGGTTGAGAGAGAAACTGGTAGTCCCCTTATGCTGTTTGAGGTAGCGGGTAGTGCCGATACGAATCGAGGGCCATTAATAGCTGATTTTGTATGGATGGACAATAGACTCTTGTCAATCTATATCTCAGTTTCGCTGCTAGACTCTATCCCCATAACTCTAATATTAGGCTTGTATTAGACTTCATCTTCAATCTGGGAGGCTGTCGACCTGCTCACAATGCTATCCTCATCCACTATCCTTCCCTTTACTCCGAAGAAATCTATGCAAATCTATGCCTCCTAGAATTTCTTGTTTGACTTTTTGACCGATGTGGGGAGAAGGTATACATATTTTGTTGGTCTTTTGAAATCCAACTCGAACTCTATGCTCTTCTCATTCTCTAGGAGTTCAAATGCCCCTACAGGTTCCCAATAGGCAACTTCCTTATGCAAATCCTTGAGTTATAACCATGCATTGTATTATGCTTTCTTCATACTATGGAAACGGGATTTGGCAATTCCGAACCAACTTGGCCTATTCGCTGTGAATATGAGACCACTTGCGATAGGTGCTCCGCCGCTTACGTTCTTCAACTCCGACAGTACTGTTACTGTTTATACAATTATTGGGAGGTCTTGAAGAGATTTGAAGATGAAACTTGTGGATCCGTAATTAGATACATAGAATGGAACAGGTTGGAACAGGGCTGAAGGGATGTGCTTCTAATTGCAGCAACTTCCTTGGTAGGTTTATATTTGGAGGGGAATGTAGTTGCTCATTATCGACTTCTCGCTGTTTAGTTGTTGGTGGGCTTGAGCTACCTTTATTCTTTCGGAGGAGATATTATTCCCGACTAAATTGAGACTGTTTGGTGGGAGATGCTCAATCAAATGGAGTTCAGCATAGCATGTACCAGCAGGAAGCTCAATAAAATCGGTTTTGGGGAAAATTTACTTGGGTTTATTTGTAACAATATTATTGGCCTATTCGTGTAATTCCTTCCCAACTACGGTATCGACTGTATTTTCAAGTTGAAATCCGCCAACTTAACTCTCCACTGGCACAATTTTAATCATCTTAGATGTTGCATTGCCATCTAGTGCAAAAAAAAGTGACTCATACAGATTGATTCTTTCGAACTCCCCCTCTAAACTAATATCCTTAGACTAATTAACCACCCAGTCTGTCGTAACTGGCTCGAAGAACTTCCTTCCCCATTCAACCGCTCTTCTGGCTTGGCGAAGAACTTGGGATATCCCGATGTATGTATTGGGATGGATAGTTTGGTCAAAAGTGCTGACGATAACCTTCTGTTATTATTCCACCCTGTAGAACTTGGATGCATAGGGTTTTGATATCCCGATTTGAAACACCCTGAGCATATAACGTTTCTAGTTCTACAGCAAAAATAGAGCATAAAAGGGGTGCATGGGTGACTGCTCGTTGTAAATGATCTTAAAATCGACTACAATAGAACTCTGGATATATTCCTCGTATTTTTTAGCTTACTCGATCCTCTTCTATGCTTATTTCTGTTCCTATTGTTTCTTGCGCTCCTCCTCTGCTTTTTGTTCCTGTTTAAGTTTCTACTACTATTGCTACTTGATTTTAAGAGCATCCTCCTCCTACTTCTTCTTTCTTTACTGTTCCTTGAGCAGCTATTATTCTTAATTCAAAAATGCGTCCTCTCCTGCTGGGTTTACACACATCTCGCATACATCATTTGGAGCTTTGTTCTTAAAAGTGCATTCAGAGCAGGTCCAAACAGGACGAATCTTCAGTTTCTTGTCTTACTTTGCTTTCTTGTTCTTTTTCTCTTCTTATACCTTGAGAGTTTATATCATATCTATGACAACTTGGATGGATTCGTTGCTAGTGGCGACTAGTGCTTTCTTACTTAGGTTCATAGGAAAACCCATATTGACCAATTGTTAGAGAAGATCAGGATCTGGCTCAACAACCTTTGGCTTAGTCTATTTCTATTATTTGTCGGTTTTTGAACTATCAACTGGTACCAGCGCCTGTTTCGCATCTTTTTATGCATCTTAGAATAGTGCTTAAATAACGGGATCTGTAGGAACCAAGTTGGTTTCACTTAAATTTACCGCCTTCTTAATTTAGAAACTCATAAACTTAAGCAGCATACAGTGTGTACCCCATAAACTAAACACTTTATCCTTTGTAACGACACCAAAATATTGAGAGTTAGTGCTTATCTTGTAGATCGGTTCGAACTGACTTGCAAATTGAGGTGGATGGTTCACCACACTCAATTATAATCCTACGTTTGGGTATGACATCCCCATAGCAGACCTCAAAAAAGGAAGATATTCTTTAACAATCTCATTCTCTTGAAGCCTCCTTCCCTACTACAGATTTCCTACATAACTTTGAGGAGACTCATAATGTCCAATCTTCTGTAAGGAATCAGCCTTATTGTAAAATCCCAGCTCAGCTAGTTTGACTACATCGTATCTCGTACTTCCATAGTTAATGAAACTCGACAGTCTATAAATAGCGGTGTACAATCTCAGATGGTTGGGATAAAGTAACTTATACAGTTTCTCGGCAGAACTATGCAGCAACTTGCATCTGAGTGTCTCATCTATTTGCAGGATACTTTCCAACTGCTGGTAAATTTCGTCGAGATTGCTGTAAGGTCGTTATTCGTCTTTTCCCTTCTACACCTCGATTGTTTTGGAGAGTTAGTTCAACCAGAAATATATTTATTAGTTGATTTATTTTTTAATTGTCTCAACAGTCCCTCTCCAATATTTGTTGGGGATGGAGGGGTGGGGTAAGGATATCTAGGAGGTTAGAGCGTTTGGCAGTTAGAATGATCGATTGTAGCAGAGCATATGGTTTTTGTAGAATACGTGGCGCCCTCCGACAGATATGGATTTCACTTCTGAGTCATCAGCCACACCCTGCTAAAAATACATGTCGATTGGTCTTCGTTGTGTTGCCTTGGGTTTATCCAGGGCCTATATTACTCAACAATTTACGTAGAGGCTTAGAGGATTGGATGAGATCGTATATGGATTCAACACAACAAAATTTCCTTTTTCCTTAACTTTAAGTCCTATCCCCCACGTCTCCTTGTTATCGGTTTTCTTCTTATCCTTGTTCTGTGGCTTGTTGTAGTTCACTTGGCACACAATATCTTGATTGACATTCACAGATACGGTCCTTTGTGTAGTGGTTCTGAATTAGTACGCTTCTAAGGGTTTATTGGTAGTGCTGTGATTGTAACACCCTACCCCCACCCCTGTGCAGGACACGGGACAGTATAAATTGTAAATAAATGGCTGTGAGATGGGTTGTGACTTATAGATGACTTCTGGGTGATTGGGTGTGATTGTAAGTGGTAAGACAATGCTCGAATGAGGAGTGTAATGAGAATGGGCAGACTCCCCACTATCCTTCTCCATTGTTGTTTAAAATTTGTAATGCTAAACTTGAATTAAACTCTCGTTTATTATTGATTAACCCTGATCGGAATTCATACACTCTCACAAGAATTAAATATTTATATTTTTTTATAGAGTATCCCCTAAATTATCCCGAAGTTGTGTGGTCACTATGGAGCAGTTTGACGATAGTTTAATACTATTTGTGTAATATAAAGCAAACACATCTATCTATTAATTTGATTATCACCGCAGCATACCGAACACCCGTCTGAATATACAGCAGGGTCTTATATTGTCCTGATATTTGCCGGTAGCCAGTCTCTCGATGGCTTGCCTTGAACTACAGTTCATTCTGTTGCAACTGTAGTTCACATGCATAAAGATGAACATTCTCCTGAAGAGGTGTTGGATGTTGCTGATGTAGCTGAGTCCGACATCGTTGGCATTGTTGAGAGGGTCTATCAGCACCAGCCTTGGAATCATTTCCTATGTAACCGGGTAATTACCACCATATACTTGGAATCGAGGATGAAGGACTTAGGATCGGGAGTGGAGAGCGGTGGGAGGAACACAGCCTTCTGGTAGTAGTCGAACTCAAACCCATACAGTCTCAGCAGCCCTAGCAACAGTCTTCCAACATTTAGCTTCTCTTGCATGATTGTAGAGTTCGCCTCATTCTGCACGAATGATGCTATCATGATAAACTGTGCGTAGCTGCAGAGTCCCCCTTCGCTATACATATCCGACAGTCTACAGACGTACAGGATCTTTTTGAGGAAGAGCACTAGCGGTTTTATTTAAGGGAATGCCTCCAGATAGCTGTTCACTAGTTCCTTGCAAGAGTCTCCCTTGTACGTGGTATCGAAGATACTGAGAGTCAGTCTTTTGCGGTTGAATTCGGCCGAACTGTCGATTCTGATTACTCTGAGGTCTCTCATGTACTAGACACTCTCGAACAAGTCAGTGAGCTCCTTGAGCTAAGCTTAGATTTTGACCATGACTTCATCGATAGTCACTGTCTTCTCAAAGTCGGCAACGGCAACAGCAATCAAATTGATGTCTGACTGGGCAGTCCATAGCCCTGTAGCGAAGGAACCGTACACCCTCACCTCTAGTTTCATTCCCGATAACTGTTTGGTGATGGCTTTCACAAGTTCATCATACTTAGGATACCAACTCTAATTCTCTTTCTTTACTTATTCAGCGTAATTCAACAGTTAGGCCTAAACATAGTACTGCAGTTCGTCTGTTGTTAGGTAGAGCTAGCTTACTGGAATGGGAGATGGCATTCTCAGGACATTGACCATAGGCTAGGATTTGGGGGGTTTGGGCTGTTCCGATTATTCTGGCTGTTCTGGCTATTCCAGTGCCTACTTCTTCTAAAGAATCTTCTGGACGTTCTGCTAGTCGTTAACTTTTATGGTTGATTTCTCTGCCTGCTACTTTTTGACAGCTTATATTTCCGCCTACAGTTCCTTCAACATATTAGGAATGGTAGGGTCTAAGTCTATGGGTCTCTTGCCCTGTTTATTCGATAAAGTGGGGTCTGCCTTGTGCATAAGCAAATACTTAATGATTGCCTTGCAGTTCTTCTAGGTCCTTGGGTTGGGTGTCCTCAGATTCTTAGTCACTATATGCAAAGGGGTATCCACTGAATAGTCACACATTTACAGCTGTCTCCTAATGGTTGATTCGGATCTGCACCCCTTTCCAAGAGCAGCTTAACGATATCGTTCTTAGCCTTCTCTATTGCTGCCATTAGCACACTCTTATTATTGCTAGCAGTGCTGTTAGCGAGGGACGGATGCTTATCCAAAATAAGCTTCATCATCTCTTCTCCCTTCCGTTTGTTGTCTATTATATAGAATACACAGGTCTTCTTGTTTTTGTCCTTCAACTCTACATTTACGTCCCGCATAAGCATTTACTTTATGATTTAGGCAGAACCCGTACTGCACGCTGTCATCATAAGGCTGCGATCTTCTGAGTATGGAGGAAGTATTACCCTTGGTCTCGACAAAGTTAATATCTGCGCCATGCCTAAATAGCAGACAAAGTACTTGATGAGTGCTTAGCAGAACGGCCCGAAATCCTACTGTCTGCAGGTAATGGCTTATTTGAGGAGAGTGCCCAGGAACTACGGGTTTATCTATTTATCCCTGTTGAGCTCCTCAACGAACTCTTGCACTTTGCGGCTAGTCTATTTGATGATATTGCGGCAATTGTAGAAAACATCCATCCTTTTGTTATCATCCATTTTTATATATTCTAGCTCTTCAATCAGCATACACAACCAGGGTGGGATATTGCTAAAGGAATAACAAAGGGCTAGAGATATTTGGGAGGGAATACATGGAAACATAGAGGAGGCATCAAAGATCATTGAATTTCTACAGACTCTGCTGTTTTTGTTCCACCTCTTCGAGGTATTTTTGAATCTACTGTTGGAGTGGACAAGTTATGCTCCCTTTAGTGGGCTCAACAAACTGAAAATCCTCTGCATTCTTCAGTGATAGGTAATCCACCAACGCCACTCCATAGTTCTTCTAACTGAGTAGTACTTTTCCCAGTTACTTCCCTCCCTCGGCACGCAATATCTAACCAACAGGAATATTAGCGTCCTGAGTTTCGAAGGGAAGCGCTCTTTTTCTTACTATTCCTGTATGGAATGCTCTTGAAACTAGTTCCTGTCCGACATAGCAGCCCTTAGTAAACGAAATGCCTTTCAGGAGGTCTAGGTTGTATTGGAATGGAATTTTGTCTGTGAGCAGAGGGCCGTCAACTATTCCGTTTAATACCTTGAACTTATCATAAAAACTGAGACTCTACTCCTTAAATACGTTCCTACTAAAGGAATCTCTCACTGCGATCATTCTCATGCCTAGCCTACTCAATCTGGGATCTGTGTAGGCGATATTTGCGTAATTACCGGCTTCTCCTTCGTATTCCTCCGCCAGATTCTGCAGATTACCGCATTCCTCTTCTTTGCTCCCATCAAATAACATATGATTCTGAATATTCGAAGCCTTACATACAAAGCATAGACCGACAGTTGGCTGGAGTCCAACTGGGCCACCTCAACCCTCTTCTTCCACAAATACTTTTTCAAGTGACTCAACAGCTTTTAGATGTTATCCTTGTGAGTGTCAATCCAATACTCCTGTTAACTTTAAATGAAGTTGCTATTCTCTCCAAATCTAAATATCCCTATAATAACCTCAAAGGTCGGATGATGAAGGCATCGCACACCAATCTTCCCTTGATGTTGAGGAAGCCGGTGTAGAGGGAGCACTGAGGTAGCCTGAGTTTCTCCATGTCGTTCGTGATTATTCCCTGTAGTAACCTTTGGTATAAACAGGGTGTACTTTCTGGACTCTATACCCGATATACTCAGCAGGGATCTGTCAGTGAGTTCAGTAATGGTTATTTTGTCTTGGAACTAAGTTGGAAGTATTCTGGGTTTCCTGCGACTGAAATATTTGGCTAATTTATGAATCATATAGATTTTAACAAGCAACAGGATAGATAGTTTCTTGAATAGTTGAAAAGGAGCGTTAGAAGCTTTTATACGCTTCCTTAAAATTAATTAGATCGATTGCTCATCATGTTAACCCTGTTTCTTTTGCAAAATTTACAGATAGCTGTCGAGCGCGAATGGCTTGTCCATAGAATTGCACTAACCCAGATTCCAGCTCTCACTTGTTTGCACAAGTCCATCATAAAGTATGCGCCCAAAATTTAAAGTAATAAAATCGCGTATGGAAGGAACTGTAGACCGCAACCACACGACGCACCACGATATGTAGCAAAGATCAATCTATGCACGGAATAACCATTATCCTTTAGAACTCGTTAACAACCTTCAAATTAAAGACCGCGATAACACATTAATGGTTAATAAACGCATATGGGAGGCTTTAAGACGTTAAGAAGCATATACAATCTGGCATCAGACTGCATACTTTCAAGATGAATTAAATAAATGGATCTGCCAATAATTAATTTTGAAGGGGAGAGCAGTTGTCAGCACGATAATCATTTAAGCCATTCTATATGAGTCAATTTAACAGCTCGCCCAAAGTAATGTAGTATTATTGCTCAGAAGTGTGATTCAAATTCTGCAAAATGGACTTAAAACCATTTTTCTTTTTTTTTAAAAAAAAAAACAATAAAGAAATAAACTAAAGCTCATCATGGACACATTGAGCAAACTTGTAGAACCTGTGACCTCAACTCGGAGCTTTAACTTTAAATTTGTTATAGCAATGTCCTGCTTGTCTATACTAGCCGGATGTAACAGCACCATAGTTGCATTCATGGTTCCAAAAATTTAGACCCACTACAACATCTCATCTTCTACTTCCTATCTGCTCATCTCAGTCAATCAGATAGGCATGCTTATGGGTA
>JAOXNN020199841.1:0-23903 GCA_028571205.2 Hydropsyche betteni | reverse complement strand
AAGCGTGTTGTATAAAAATATGCCACAATTTATACATCCGTGTTGTATAAAACCGTGTTATACGAGGCCCAGGTGTACATTGAATTCAACCACGGCACACCCGCATCCGGCTCACGGCACACCGGTTGCGGAGCACCGATTTAGTTTTCGGCGATGATCGATCAAATTTCTTTTCGCAAAACCAACCAATCCAGACGGTAATAAACAACCGATCCACAGTCTCGATTCGGAACGGATTCATCGCGCCGGAGGAAGTGTCGTGGAAATGCCCAATTTTCCAATGACGGTCGCCGGCCATGGGACTCGCACAAATGGCGTCCACATTGTGTGTTGGACTCGGTGTTAAATTGCAACGACTACGCACATGGATCTTCCAAGCAGGATGGATGACGATTTTCCAATCATTGTCCGCTCACCTGTGTAACGAGGCCGTGATTGTGGTCGTACTCTTGATTTGCGAGTCGTCTTCGGGCCTTTGTGTTCTCGAGTGTGACTTTTGTTGTTTTTGCGTTTCTCGGAATGTTATTAACGAGTCGATTTCTGTGAATTTTGTATATTGAAGTGAAAGTTCTTATCGTGCCATTAATAGGTTGAGAAGAAATTATTAATATGTAAAAATTCACCATCAAACTGAACGATGTTGTTAATACACATACATGAAAATTTCGCTCATTAACTAAAAAAGCAAACTAACAATTTTTTACAAATTTCGAAATAAAACGTTAATTCATAGTCGTAATGAGTTTTTTTAAGAAGGGAAATGCAACTATTTGCATGAATTGAATCTAAAACGTAAGCTAAATAAAACTAAAAAATCATACTTAAAACAATGGGGTACAGGTCAGCTAGACAGGCGTCAACTGGACAAAGGTCAACTGACCAACTAATGTTTTTAAAATAGCGTAAAATTTAATGTGTATTAATAAACAATTAATATATATTCGGTAATTTTTATACTGTTAACGTAACACTCTTACGTTTACTTACATTAGATAAAGTCTTAAAATGAATTGAATGACAACGAAAATACTTTAACTCTATATCATATATCGCATTTTAAGTACTATCCAAATTAATTAATATAGTCGTATTGGTCGTTCGATATAAAAGTGGACATGAGCATTTTTGTTATATGCATATGAAAACGTTTATTTTATATAATATTTATTTATACTTTAACTAAGTTTATTCAAATATCTCATATATTTATAATGGGGGCTTCTGATATCTCTAGTTTAGTAAATGTAAGTAAACAAACGAGAACGGGTGTTACGTTAACAGTATAAAAATTACGATAGTGTGTGTGTGTATGGACTGTATATATAAATTAATAATAAACAATAAAAAATATATTTTTTTAATAAATTATGTAAATCACAATAATACAGACAACTTAACAAATTAATTAAACTCCGAACAATTAACAATTATACAATCAAACTGGACCAATTCATTAGAAACAATAGTAAGCAGATCAAATTCAGTAATTGGATGGCATTAAATTGACTATTTGATATGTATTATAAAAGATGTTTTTAACATATACGTCACAGAATAAATTATATTTCAAGAAGTATATAATAGCATTAATTAATTTTCAATAATCTGTTTTGTTTATGAATTGAAAAGAATTTCTGAGAATTTTTTGAACTCCCCACATACATACCCTTAAAGACTTATAATAAATTTTTCATACACTATATTTCTGTAAATGAAACAGTTGAGGGATATTCATGAAAAACCGTTTTCGACGCTCTTTAACTCTCCATAAAATTTTTACCAAGCCTTAGATTTTTACAGACTTTTTACATTTGTTCAAAACCATAATATCAAGCTTAATTCGCAAAATCTCGCTTTACGGTGGTTCCTTCGGAGCAAAAATTTGTATTGCTCCAAACTGTTCTGTGCTCCTGCTAGTGCTGCACTTCAAGGCTTATTTAGAAATTCTGTGAACAATGAAAGATTTTTTCTTATTTTTTGTAAAAAATTCAAAACACAACTATTAAAAAAAGAAAATTGGCTTCATTGCCTCAAAGTGAAAACGCACAAAACGATTACCGCACAAATCGGGCGACGTGTGTAGTTTCAACTCTAAAAAATAACCTATCGCAAAACGAACGACCGCTGAAACATTATTATATCAGCAATCATACATCGGCATATTGTATTCGAACAATGGCACAACATGATCGGATCATAACTTCCAAGAAGCCACAACACTCGAGCCAAAACAAAAGGCGTTTCTTCTCAGACACTTTTCCCAAAACACACCGCTTTCGGAGTCATCTTTCTGAGGCGGTCCTGATTTTTGGATTTCGCAAGCACCCGTTCCTTTGTGGTCAATTGGCATCGTCCCGATTGCGGCCGCTCACTTATCCAATGGAGACCGCCAAAGTAATTTACGTCCCTCGGACCACTGGGGGACCTCTTTATCTAATAAATTCGGACCTTGCACCAGTTATCCCACTCGCACTGGGACAACAGACCGATTGTCACTTACCTACATGCTGGGTCTGGCATTGTGCGAGCTCGGTCCGCGTCCAGTGATCCCGAAAGATTGCTATGAGGGTATCAGATGATGGGTTTGTGGCAGTGGTTTAGTGGGGTAGGAGCGCATTGGAGTGCCGCTCCACCACTTTATTTCGAGGTGGAGCGGCGCTCCAGTATAAAATTTCACATTTCATAAAACTGTTCGGAATTTAGCATTACACCGCAAAGCTTCAAAATCGAGTACATATTTCAAGACATCTCGATGTAATAGGGAAGGTTAAAGAAATGGACAAATGGGTACCACACGAATTGACCGAGCAGAGAAGGGAGCGGTCAAATGTGAAACACATGCCCCTCATTCATTTATTATGCTCACATTTAACACTTATTTTCACAAAAGATTTGGAAATCGGAAAAAAATCAAAACAATCGTATATTTGGGAACGACACCCGAAATTTCGAATGACTTTTTTCTTTAGAAAGTGATTCAAATGAAAATGCTAGGGTCCCTTTACAAACGAAGGTTCTGAGGTGAGTGTCTGCACAGCCTAAAGGTAAACCCACTACTGTTTTTGAGTTTGGGATCAGATTTTTACGTACAAAAATGCAGGGGTGGATTCACCTATAGGCGGTGGAGGTTCCTACCATTTTAGAAAAAAAAAATTTTGATGAATTATTATAGTTTTTCTATATCAATACGACAGATATTATAAAATTTTAATCACTTTAGGTTTCCCCCTATAACGTCGAACCTATCTCAACGCTATAGGGGGAGGGGGTTTACTGTGATTATTATCAATTTTACAATATAATCATAAGAAGCTTACAAGATTTTTATTTAGGAAAATTCGGGAATTTTTTATTCATCGTACATATGATGCACCCTTGATGAAATTTATTATTGAAAAAAATATATTTTTTCGGATAGCCTTTGAATGATTTTATTTGCATCCATATGCAGACCGTATCATTTATTGCTTAACTTAGATGATCGTTAAAGTCCAGTGCAAAAATAATATCCATTGGTGAATAATTAATATTTTTTAATATTAATTAAAAATTAATAATACACATATAGAATTATCTTATCAAAAAAAGTATTGTTAAATTATTTTATACGTGCAATTTATGAAAATGTTAATTATTGTTAACATAAATATGGTCATTTTTTTCACTTTTATGGTCTGGTTTATCCGAGACCAAAAAACTTTATGTGACATTGACAGTTGAAATATTATACAATATTGAGCCATTTCAACTTCGATTTTTTACGCTTTATTAATTAAACTTGAATAATTTCAAAGCAGAGATTATAAATAAAATCTTTTCTTTTCCAATAGTCATATTAGTTAGGTAAGTAAATTCATAGATAAACGTATTACTACATAATTGAAAAATTAAATATTAATAAAAACTTGTACAAAATTTTTAGGTTCATAAAACCCATGTTCAGAAAGACTGCATTTCGAAACGTGATCACTATCTTTGAAGTAATGAAACAAATCATAATCATAAACAAGTTTATTATGTGCAAATATTACAGCCCTTCTGTAAGATAATAGATTTTAACAGTTCAGTATACTTTATCATGTTTTTTTAATGATTAAATATTGTTAAGTAGATATTACATAATAAATTTTTGTTATGCAGAGACAAAATGAAGAAATAACATTAAAATCAACACGAACAAGTAAAGACATCAACATCTTGGCTCAGGTTGGATCTATACAATTGCTAGTTTTGCCACCACATATGGGTGAATTAAATTATGTATTTTAAGTTTGGTAATTGATATATCTATAAAAATTCAGTGATCGAGTGACAAGAGCAGTTTTTGTAATATATCACAAAAAAAGAAATATAATCCACGAATTTAGATATATTTTCTTCTTGATATATAAATGAACATAATGATGAATCTGCTAAAATAAAAGTATGATATTAATAATAAGGATAGAATTTTGCCATTAAGATTTGAGTTAAAATGCTTTATGATTTGTCGTTAAGTTTGTTTATCTCAGTTTCAAAGTTATGAATAAGAAGACGCATTGACATGGCCAAGTACTTCATTGTATATCTCTGAGAATAATATGGTTTAATTTGAGACGATGGTATGAAACAGTTGCCACTGACCAGATCTCGATTGCCAATGTTCAATGAACGGAAAGGTTCTAAAAGAAATATGTTACTTGTTTTATTTTGTCATAAAATAAAATGATATCAAAGCCTATTTATGTTTTAATTTTAATTAATCATGTTATATACCTTCATTTTGTGACAATGTAAGGTTGAAAACATAAAAATAAGATTTTGAGAAAAAAATTAGATATTTAGCTTGAATATGTCGTTTCAAAACAGGAAAAAAATAAATAAAAGGCGCCCGAAAAAAACATTATAATCAAAAATCTAGAGCCGACCCTACAATAGACCTGTAGCCGAGTCTACAATAGCCGAGCTTAAACCATTTAGTGTTGGTACGAACGAAGATCTATTGTTGGCCACCAAATTGACAGCAATATGATGTCTCACAGGGATGAAAAACTAAATAACATTTCTTCTAAATCAACAGAAAAACCTTATTTTGAATTTGAAAATGATTTATGAAATTCAGACTGTAATACTGTACATAATGATTCAAAACAACATAAAATAATAACAAGGAAATTTCTGTTGATCATTCATTCCAATAATTCATTTTTATTTGATAACAATGAAATAAACAAAAATACTATAACCACAAATAGAAACATATGTTGTGAATCAATTAGTGATTCTAATATCTCTCTAAACTTCTCTGAGTCATCAAACTCTTTTACTAAAGGAATTGATCCAGATTTAGACCGTCCACTAGTAATGGAAGGAGTAGGTTTAAAATCACCAAATCTAGTTAATACTGCTTTTCAAACATTGGTAAAACTAATATAAAAACTGATAAATCACCTACTTTTGCTTAATATAAATTTAAGTTTCATTTTCCAAGATATTTATTTTTTAGAAATCTGAAATTGATGAAAATTCTACCAAAAATAAAATATTTCAAGTAAGATGTCTTGATAAATATTTTTCAGGAAAAAAGGGGAATCTATTGATTCAAATTTATACTGCAAAAATAAAAAAATCAATTTTTAATATTAAATTATATAAAATTTGAAAAATAAGTTTTAAATTGGCATGTACTGAATATTTTGACTTCCTATCAAGTCAATGGATAATAAATAAAAATATTATTTGAATTGATATACATATTCCCATACATATTAAAGCTTATAAAAAATAAAGTAGATGTCTCTATTACTAATTAAAAAAATCCTAATAAAATAAAATTAATCTCAGTCATCTATTAAATGATGAATTCATCTGACTCCAAACTGAATCGAATTAGTTCAATTGTAAAATACCAATTAATTTTTTATCATTACATATTGAGTATTGAAAAGAAATATTTGGTACTTTCGTGTTGGAATGGCGCAAAGTGGCCCATTCACATTCAAATCTCCAGTTGTTATCGCTGATTCGCCATGAAATTGTAAAGCGCACTTACACTATGTTAAAATTCTATGATGTTTTACACTTATGATGACAATTTGAAAAGACAGAGTTTGAATTATAATTAAAACGATAGTATTATACTTATTCTCAATCCAAATGAATAAGATAAAACCTAATCCAACCCAACCTTACCAAACGTTTAATAATAAATGAGACATGGTATTTGCCCATTCCCCTACGTTCAGTTTTTATAAAAGGAAAGTGGAAGTAAAAATAATAGAATTTCAAAATAGTACACACACATTTTACATCTTCGATATAAATTCACGATGTAACAGCTAGAGATTTATATCAAAATGAAGTTCAAGATTCAAATATTTTTTCAATACAATATTTATATAAATTTTTCATTTTATCGCTATTGGAACGTTGCGATATTAATAAACATTTTAAATACTGAAACCATTCGAATCAAAACTGAAAACATTAAAATAACAAACTTTAATGAATGGGTCGTCCAATACATCTAAAGAATTACTCTGATTACGTGAATTTTCAAAAAAAAATCATTTGATGAAAACCAAGTGCAAAAAATTCTCGAATATTTGCGCGGTTCGAATATCAAAAATAGGCTGTGCACTAAAATTGTCGGGAAGTGTGACGAAAAAAAGTCAAGAACGTGCTACATTCTATTTTTTTTTTTCAAAAAGACTCGTAAACAAATTTGACAGAATTCTTACGTTGTATGTTTGCGTGCCAAAAATTACCTACTTATCAAACTAAAGTACATACGTTATAGATCGATCGAAATGAAAAATCTTATAATATATTTAATCGAAATAAGCATTTGAAAAACGTCCAAAATCGATAGAGGATAGTATCGGAAAACATAATCCGATGATCAAAAGCGATTTTATCAAACAAAATTATTTATAAAGCAGCAAAAAGTATACGAATATAAAAAACACGATTTTTTCGCTTTTGGGTCTTATTTAAGAAATTAAAGGCTTCACTGAGTACAATCTTCGCGATAATTATACACGTGCCATATTTAAAACCTGAAAATACTTCAGACTCGGAAATTTTTCGCAAACATCTCACGATATTGCGAATCGAACGGAAAAATAATTTCTTAAACATTACAGAATCAAAATTTCCATACGTATTTTGATTTTTGAACTGCGTTAGCCCGACACACACACACACACACACACAAACACACACGCACACACGCACACGCACGCACACACACACACACACACACACACACACACACACACACACACAAGAGAAAATGTCGAAAAAACATCTATTAAATGTTATATGACGAAGTCGAGGACATGTTGCGCACTCGTGGGCGTGTTGTTGTGATATAACGTCAATGACGAGCCCCCGCCTGAAAAAGTCTGAAAAACACCGATAAATCGTCTGAAAAAATACTATTCCCACAATCGAAAGCTTCGCTGAATCTGATCCGGTCGAAAGTGGAAATCAATCGAGTTGAAAGCAGGGCCGTATTCAGATGAGACGACCTACGTTATTCCGCTTGTGGAGACTTTATAATTCTTCTAATTTCGTTTGAAAATTCGAATATGAGATATATTTATTTAGTATATAGTATTGTATTGCAGTCTAGAGCCTCCAAATTAAATGGTCTCTTGAACAGAACATCAATCGATCGATATATTGTTAATAGTAGCGGATTTACTTGTAGGTGGTCTAGGCTTTTGTTTCTGGGCCCATAACATTTTTGGAAAATAAATTTTCGATGAATTATTACAATTTTCGGTCCTGGATTTGGAAAATTTTTGAATTTAGAGGCTTTGTGCTCAACTTACAGACAAATCCGGCCCTGGTTAAAAGTTAAGAGTAATTCGCCGAATCGAAAATCTGTTTTATCCGAGTACACGATGCAGTGCTAATTATTTTATTTTCAAATAAACAAAATGATCTTTTGAAACATTTTGCGTCAGCGCAAATATTTGTCGTCCAAGTTGCTGTTGATATTTTTTACAATTATCCTTTTTACAGTTTGAAAACAGAGGCCATAACAATAAAATTTTATTTGTTTTGTAATACCTTTTTCATACGTGATTTTAATTTTCCAAATAAAAATCTATGACGCATTTCTTTACCGAATAACAAATCGCTACACTTTGACGATTCAGCTTCGGATTTTCGAACGGCGGGAAAATTTCACGAAGATTTTTCGAACTTGTTTACTCGAATTGAACACACACGAACGTGACGTGGAATAATAGTTGGAAAAATGTGTCGGCATTTGGCTTCTGAGGCTCTAATTACAAGTGATCATATTTTCGCAATGATCGTCCTGAACGTCACAGACGGGGCACATGATGCTTTGTTTTCGCACAAGGCGATCGGGAAAATTCGATCGAATACTGCAAAAAATATCGACATATCGCCAATTCGAATTTTTCATCGATTCGAACTGAAAGTGCGCGAAAAATAGTACTCGAAAGTGCTTAAGTTTTAATGGAAATTCTTTTTCCCACGCGCTCGATATAGTTTTGAAACTTGGCTCGATCGAATAGTTTAAGAATAAAAAAATACATATTTATATTCTTGAAAGAAAAAAAAGCTTGAAAATGTATCGAATCTAAAATAATTCGAGTTTAAATACACCGAATTCTCTTTTTGCACGGATTCGAAATAACGCGGTCCATGAAAAAGAACCGATTATTTTTTTTAAATTGATTTTTTTCACTTTAACACAGTTAAAAAAAAAAAGAAAAAATCTCACATTGGACTGCATTATGTGCAAGTGATTTTTCGCCACAAAAAAACAACAGAAAACGGGCACGTTTATTATCTAGTAGTTATCCTGAATGACTACATAATTATGTTAAATATATTTTTCAAATAAATGAAAAATTACCGTTTTTTAATTGCGTATTACTCTAGTCAAAATCTATCTACCATTTTTATATGAACACCTTACCTTTTTTTGCACGGTAGTCTTTGGAACGTATCCCCCGTGCAAAAAGAGAATTTGGTGTAATTAAAAAAAAATATAGAATCGATTTTTTTATAAATTATAATATAAAAATTTATCAAAATAATTTGAGTCGTTTATTGATCGTAAAATAAGTAACTACGCGTCAATTTTATAAATTAATTAATTAATTCTCGGTTGGGTTTTGACGCGCTGTTATGTTTGAAAGTTTCATTTTCACACCAATTGTATGTATGCCAAAAAGTCTAAAGACGTCATCAAACGAAAAATTATATAATTCTCATGTAAGACTAGCTTACTTTATTGCGCCTTAAAAACTCTCGAAAAGTGAAATAATTTTATTTAAATATGAAATAAATTTTATATAACATAAAATTCGAACATGTGCCCTTTGATAATAATCAAAAAGTAATTAGTTTGAAGGAAAAGTGGGAATTTCATGGATCGCCCAATTATTATATAATATACAATGCTTTAAATGCTTGTAAATTTTTTACGCAAACAATATTATTTTCAGGTATAGTTTGAATGAGCACTCGATCACGATTAAAATGAGTATGAAAATTGTTGTGATAGCGTTTTATGTATTATTCATGGCGGCTCTAATCAGGGTTATAGACGACAATATTTCTCAATATTTGCTGTAGATATTTTCAGAGAATCATTCTTCATATTTGCTGCAAAATGCGACAGAAAATAATGGTTTTGTTTGTGCCAATTTGAGATGGATTTAAATGCGCTTATAATTAGCACGGTTCGATCTATATATTGCAAAATAAATATTTCGAAATTATACAATTTAATTTGTGATATTTGAAAAGCTGAGATTTATTTTCAAATTATGCGATGTTCATCTAATATTCGTTTGGCGTCAAGAAAACTCAAGAGACGATAATCGATCACGAGCTTATAGTTATTTTAATATTCATCATAAAAATTTCAATATTGTATGCGATCTATAAATTTAAATAATTTTATACATGAAGGAAATGAAATATTTGGTTGGTTATATTATATTGAAATATAATATATGTTTTGCGAGTCGATATTATTTTATTAAAATTTTATCAGGGTTTTTATGAGACGACTTTCTTGAGATGCTCCATTCTGGCATTCAAGTTATAGTAGTAGTTAATTATTAAAATATTTAACAATTAGATATTTCAATGCGCTGATAATAATATATCATATAAAATAGGTTTGAAAAGGTTTATATTCGCATCATTTTTTTTAATAAGTCATTTTGTTTACGAATTCAAAACATTTTAATAAAATTTTTTGAGTTCTCTATGTACATACTTCTGAGGGCTGAATACAAAATATTAGCAAAACTGTTAATCAAATTATTTCCAAAACAATTACTCTCGGTAATAAATATTATAAATATCTTTTTTGTAGGAAATATCCTAAGCTAAAAAAATTTTTTTTTAACGTTATTCAGTAAAACTGATAGTTAACGAGATATTCATGAAAAACGATTTTCGGTAACCTTTGGCACTCCCCCCCCCCGTAAAATATTATACTAATCTCTTATCGACAAAGAATCTGGTCATCTTGTTAAGAAACACAATATCTTGTTTTATACATGTTTTTTCCCTAGGTAGGGCACTATTTTGTCTTTATTTCCTGGACCTTAATTATAATTAAAATTAAGATGAATATCTGATTTTCAAAAAAAAAAATTAATTTAAAATGTTTTTTTTCGATTTTAAATTTAAAAACAAAGCAGCGGAAAACTACAAATTTCCTTGCTCCTGCTTCGAGTGAAAACCAGTTGCTCTACCTATACCGTTCTCCTGTTCCAGCTCCATTCTAAAACCCTGATTTTCACATTTCAAATTCAACCTTTTAAAATTTATCTTCAACTCATTTTTTTATAATTGAATTTAAAAGTTAAAATGTTGAATTTTAAATTTAAAAGGTTGGATTTGATGTATAAAAACTATGTTACAATCAATGAAATTATGACATTTATTACTACGATAACAGTTTTAATAATAATTTCCGATATTCGAATTTCAAGATTAAAAGGTTGAAGTTGAAGTTTAAAAGTATGAATTTGAATTTTTAAAGGTTTAAATCAAAATGTAAAAACTATAAAGCAAAAAGTTGTTGCCTTTCTGTGCTGTCGAAAATGTTGATACTGACCATTCGTCATAAAAACTTACCATTCAATATAATGACCATATATTATAAATAGTGATCACTTCTGTATTGACCGATGATTCTGACCACTCAATGCAAATACGGATTATTAAATATGAAAGGTCAGTATTTATATTTAAATGCTGACCACAATTGAATTGAAGCACGGACTGAAAAAATGAGGGCCCTAAAAAAATATATGCAATCTCGAACTATAATAATATTGAACAAAGTTCACATTGCAAATTTGCAGTAATCAACATTAAAAACATCAAAACCTAAAAATACCGAGTCATCAATGATAATATAATAAAAAAACAAGCATTACTCAATTTATAATTAGATGTCGCCGCATTGGTGTAAACGTGGCTTAATAAACTCTACACGAGTATTGCACTCGACTTTGGCCGTTCAGTATTCTAGGGGACGTCGTCGAAGATACACGTGCCCCACTCAAACCATCCAGATTCAATCAACTAAATCAAAGTGCCCGGGAAACTCAAAGACCCGTGTACTATAGTGCCCCGACGAAGTCCAGAGACCGAGCGATGCCCAGAAATACTTCTGCCAAATCGCTCAACGGGCAGTACATCGTGAGTGCCATTTTCCCACATTTTCCGTGAATTTTCGCGGTTTTTCCGGATCCGAAACAGTTTTCCGGAGGATCGAAAGCTCGCACGCTCCCGTCTAGATCTCTATTTATAAATAAAATACGCGTATAAATAAATTTATATAAATATACACATAAAGCTCACGTGTGCTTGTGTTGTATAACGTTTGTGTATATTTTTGTTGTTGATTATCTCCGGCGACTTATTTACGGACGAAATTTCGTATTTATATTCTGGACGTTTGACGCGGCCGAATCCGATGGGAATTTTTCGAGTTTTTCTTTGGAAAATTCGGAAAATCCGCTTCGTCGAGGTGGACGTCGCGCGGATTTGTGCCGCACTAAATCGGTTCTGCAAAAAAAAGAAAAGAAGACGAACCGTTGTTTCATCCTGTGTTTTCGCATTACATAAAGAACTCGTGATTTTCACCTTCGTCCTAATATATGTGTGTGTGCGAATTTTCGAAAACATCCACGAGATGTTTTTCGGATGATAGATTTTGTCGGATAGTTTTCCGTTGATTGTTTTTCCAATGGTTGAAAATCAGGCGGAAGATGTGTTCATATATTTTTTTTATTAAGTATATATTTGAGTCTATTTTGACAATTTTGCTGTCACACTATAAGGTAATTTTTTAGAAAGGATTGTTTTGAATTTAAACATGTATAAAATATAAAATATTTGTTTTTGAAAGAATAATTTAAACATGTTTTCATTAATAGAATCGTTTACAATATTTTGAATCTCATTGAAGTTTTATCAAACTTTTATGAAATAAATATTTAAAGTTAGTGAATTCAATAATTTTTTTTATATTACATAATACTTGATCTATCATATTGAAATTTTGCTGGTTTTGTTTCTTGAATAAAAAGTATAACATTTTAAGTCAAATTATGAAAACAAGAGAAAACTCAAATTCATAATACAAATGTATTTTGTAAATATGCACAAAAAAAATCTATTTTCACGACATGAAAATAATAGACATTTCATATTTTTTTCATGAATCAACCTTTACTATTGCACATGAGTTCAAATGATGCATTTTAGTTTAAACAACTTGGAACAACCCAAACATTTACGTATGCAATCATCATGTGTTAAAAATCAATACAAGCAATCGTCACCTAAAAATAAATAACTGCCATTTCATAGACACTATCAAATGTTTTAATACCTTAATCTAAACTTTCTCGTAAAGTTTTCCCAGGATTTTCACAATCAAATCACTATTGGAAAAAAACATTTTAATGTTTCATTATTTTTCGATACGTATTTAAATAAAATATTATATACACAAAAAGCTCACGTGCGCTTGCGTCATACAACTATGCACATATTTTTGTTATTGTTTATCTTCGGCTGCTTATTTATGATCGTAATTTTGTATTTATATTTTGGCAATCCGCCACAAGTGTATCCAATAAATAATAATGATCAATTCTGAAAAAAATAAGTAAAACAAATGTATGGTGAATAATTACTGTTTTATTATATTTGTCATTAGTGATTATTAAGCTTACAATTTCATTTTATAGTCGAGATTTATTTTGAAATATAATAACAATTTACAAAATAATTGAAATATTACTTTGAATACTTGAATGTAATTATTGGCAGTGTGACATGTTGAAGCTGCCAGAAACGGTATCTTCTTATTTCTTAAATACTTGACTATTTTTTAGCGAAAATATTAAAAAAAAAAATCGTATTTCTCCCAAAATATTTCAAATATATTTTTTATATAAAATACATCGATAAAACATAAAATTTATTTAATTTTTTACTGAAAAAATTACAACGCATACTTAGAAGATGATAAAAATGTTTTTCATGAAAATATTTTCAGCAGAAATACGCATTGTGACACTTATCATTTTATTTCATTGAATAAAAAAGTTATAATCAATTTTGAATTGTATGAAATTAAATTAAATTTATACTTTTTCGCATATTATTCATAAAATTCGATTGAACGCAAAATTGATTTTCATATCATTACACGTGTGTGAAATTCAAATTTTATAGTTTGCGTATTCTACTGAAAACCTATCACATTGACGTACAAACACTTTGTACGGAAAAAATATATCGATTTCAATTTTTTTTCATACAATTTCAATTTCTTTCGTTCAATAGATCGATTATAAATACTACAATTCTCACATTATCAACCGGAAAATTGTCGAAATTGTCGCAAGAAGACCCCCAACTGTTGAAAGACTCAAATAACTCGAATGAATTAATAAAAAAACACATTCGGGGATTTTCCTGAACCGCTCCCGACCGGTTCACAGCTGGCCCCGAGACTATCCCAAGATGTCTTTGGCCGCTCTCCAGTCGACTCGTCGACTTAAAAATAATATTTACCAGGAGGTACACGAAGGGCGAGGGGTTAGGGGCGTGGGGTAAGGTCGTGGTCCAAGTGCGTGTCCCTCATAGGGATGAATATCCAGGGTTGGCTGTGAAGGGTTGACTGTCTGAGGCTTTGAATGCCCAGGGTTGATTGTCCGGAGATGACTATGTGGGATTGATTGTCCAAAGTTGACTGTCTGGAGTTGATTGTCTGGAGTTGATTGTCTGAAGTTGATTGTCTGGAGTTGATTGTCTGGAGTTGATTGTCTGGAGTTGATTGTCTGGAGTTGATTGTCTAGAGTTGATTGTCTGGAGTTGATTGTCTGGAGTTGACCGTCTAGAGTTGGCTGTGTAGAGTCAATTGTCCATGTTCGACTGCCCAGGGTTAACTATCCGTGTTTGACTATTTGAAATTGACTGTCTAGTGTTATTTGTCCATGTTAAACTGCTTAGAGTTAACTGTCTGGATTTGACTATTTGAAATTGACTGTAAGGGGTTGATCGGACTTAACCGGTCATGACAACTGTTGAACGAACCGACAATTTCATGAGTTCGATCCATCCAAATTTTGGAATTCGATGGATACGAAACAATAATCGTTATACTTTTTTTTTTAATTGAATTGTTATATCGTCATATTAGTACCAATGGGACTAATAAAACCCAAATAGGTCATTACCTATTTGGGTTTGATTACAAATATAAAACATCAGATGATCTTTTTCATCATAACTAAGCCACTAGATGTTATACTGTTAAGATGAGTAATTGTCTATTTGTCATTATTATAATAAAATTATCCGTTTTAATCAAAATTTGCATTGATAACAATGTTGACTTATTATCATCCGCTATCTTAAATCATAATGTTCACATATTTTAAAAATTCAGACATTATTTGAATTGAAAATGTGAGCTTTATCTGTGTTATTTGTACGCATAGATAAGTGGGCAGATTTCAAAAGTTTCTAGCAAAATAAATTATGGGTTTTTGAGTCGATTATGCGGCTTTTATTTCACAAAAAATATATATACTTTATAAATTTATTATGACAATTTTTATTAGTTTTTCTATGCACGAAAATATCTGTGATTATGTAATTCAATCCCTTCAATGTTCTATTTATTATTTTGAATATTTGAACACGATTTTTTTATTGTTAACGATATTGTAGTTTAGTATCACATCTTTACATTTATAAATTTACTATCGGTGAATTCATCAAAGGAAAAATGGAAGTTCAAAGGAACATATAATCATTAATAATCATTATATGATTAAACAACCAGAAAAAAAAGTTAAATATCTATTGGAACTTAAGTTTATGTATGTAATACTTCATCATCATATTTTTTGTTTATGGAAAATAATTATTATTTGAAATATTTTAAGTTGTTACTTGATATTTCAAAACATTAAAAGTCACAACTATTTTCCTAATCGAATCAGTCGGCTATTCCTTCACACATCCCCATGTCTATACAAATGCAAACTGACTTTTCGTTCGAGTTTTCTTTGCGAAAACCATTGATTTCATACGCAAACAAATAATTATCATATTTCGTTGACCGTGCTTCTTATTTGTATTAATAGTCGTACTGTGACTAGGTCATCGGGCGACCTCGCATCATAAAATTTTCAGAAGCCGAAAGAAAAAACGCGTTTCATTCTCGATAAACATTATTGTTATATTTTTTAATGTAAAGTCTGAGCGGGCATGAAGGTATAAGTAACGACGTTGTTATGGGTAAAATTAGTGAAAAACGGTCAATTTAGCAAAGTGTATGTGCTTTCCCGATTAGCATATCCGAATCGTTCAAGTGTTTAAACAACCGAAAATAATATTTACGAAAAGCATAAATTTAGAATAGTTGGTTTTTAAATCTGCGTGTTTTTTTTTCTTGATCTTCTCGCACGAAAATAATACCGAATGCCTTTCTCAAATTAGTTCGTTCTGCACAATTGCATTTACGTTCGAGATATAATATGTTAGGATCGTGATAGCGAGATAACAAATTAGTGGAAAAATACTATATCACTTATACAAGACTGGAACTGCAATGATTCAAAGGGCTTTTTATCGCGTTATATCTTATCTATAGGGAAAATCGATGATTGTCGAGGTCCGTGTCAAATTATTATAATGAATAACTTTTTCGCATTAATTAATTTTCGATCTTTTTCTTTTGAATCTCGAGTATATCAGGTAACAATGTAGTAGGGATCGACTTTTTGGGTAAATTTTCAACATTACGACAACCTATTTTCAACTAAAAAAAAAAAAAACGATTTCAATTTCACGAAAATTTATTTATATATATATATTATAAATGTTATGTTTCGTTTGTGTAATTGCTACGTTTGCGTACTAAATATATAAATTGGAATATCTCTCTGCTTATGTTTTTTCATCAAGATTTGAACTTTTTTTCATTTCCTTCGTTTTCTATATCTCTTCATATTCATGATCTTGGAAGTCAATACTTAAGTAAGGTTGGGTTTGATTTTTCTTTAAGGTATCTGAATTTTCGATACATTAATCGAAAGAGCTTTAAACAGTGATGTTTTTAAAAATACTTGAACACTTCAGACATCGTTTTTTTCATACAAGAAATTCCAAAAAATTCTTTATAACTAATCATGTATTTTTAATAGTTTTGTGTTGATATATAATAGTAATTTTTATTCATGTTTTATGGATTAAGTACACAATCAACAAATAAAAAATAAAAATTCATCTATCAAGTTTCTTTTAATTTGGATATTATTAGTGCGCAAGTGCGAGATTGTAAACTTTTTCTTCAAAATCGAAATAATAATAATAACCTGAAAACACTGATATTTTAGACTAAAGTATGTTTAGTTTAAATTGTTCCAAATAACATGACCTGTAAGATCTTTAACACCTTTGACAAAATTAAAAAAAAAATAATTTGATATTTAAAAATTACAATCTACCGAAAACTGATTGTATCATAAGTCAGTTTAGTATTAATCTTAATCAATAGACAACATTGAAATATTCAAATTTTCTTAAGCACAATCAAATTTTTTTCAACGAATACAATCAATATTTCTTTAAATTCTAGACATTTCTTATTCGATCCTTGACTAAACATACGGAAACCTCATCCTTCCAAAATGATCGAACCATTCAACCAACATCGTCCACATCATGGGACAAAAGTCCATCACTTTTCGCGTCCAGCCATGAGCTGGCCACGCGGTCATTTCGCGATCGTCATTTGACACATGTCACTCACATATCAATTGGAATGCATTTTATGACTTGTATGTGGATTCAGAAACGGCTGTGTTACGTTCACGTGATCGTTGTTTGGGGTTATAATTAAAATTGTACGGTTTCTAATCAAGAGCTTTCAGCGTTGGTTTTTTTCCCGCGCGTGTTGATTGGTTTCCGTGACGGGGGTTTTCTTGTTTTTTTGTTGTTAAAGGGTTTTTTTTGGTTTTGGATTTATGTTTGTAAACTGTCTGTCGATGAAAATCAATCGTGTGACTTTTTCGATATCCAATAATCTGACAATTATCTAATTCGTATATCTTGTGTTTATTTTAGTATTGAACCTTAATGTTAATACGTTTTGTGGTTTTATTATAAAATCTATTATTATAATATATGTTCTATGTTTTGAAATTATATTTTTATTTAAAAATTATTTTAAAATTTTATTTCCTTGAAAATCTCAGGAGAACTGTTAACTTGTTTTTATATACTTTCACGATCATGTTGAAATCATACTTGATTATTTCAGAAAAAATTCGCTAAAATTTTATAAATAATATTGTATCAAATCAATTAATTGAAAAACTATACTTAAATCTTTCTAAGCAATAAAAATGATAGTCTTTAAGATAAAAATAGCAATTTTTATACGACAAAATTGAAGTTTAATTGAATGAACAAGAAGAAAATTGCACTTGATAAAATCATACTATGCAACCAATCTAATAAAGAGATGATACGAAAATTAAATCTTACAAAATGATTGGATCGTGTATAACCCATATAAAACTGACCGCACATGACACGAAATAATTGCGTCATTTTTAATTGTGTCTGCATCAAAAACTAAAACTAACCATACGCAATACAACAAAGTTTAAGTATTCCTTGACTTTGGAAAGCATTCAAAAATTATCCTCTTCGTTACTGAGTACTGATTTTTTTTAAATTATCCTTAATCTTTTCATACGATCACAGAAACCAAAACATATATACGATTAACGATACCGTTGTATTCAAAAATGTTGACTTAAATCCTTTATACAACAAGTTCTAGAGTTACGCGAATTCGATTTACGTCAATTCATAATTACGAGATTTTGAAAAAATCGTAATTTATTATTATTATTTTTTATTTAATTGCGTTTTGTTTCTCTGCGGCATTTGTATGATTTTCACCATACCAATTATTAAAAGAAAATTCGTAAAATGCTCGAGAACGATTATAAATTAACTTTTACAAAGGGCCCGCATTAAAACTTTTGAAAACATTACGATTTTTGGCGTCAAAATTTGCGTTACGCGCGTAAATTTGAACCGTATTGGAGTAATACGGCAACAAACAAAAAAACATCCATTTTTATATATGTTACAGTTTGAGCGTCCACTTCGTTTGTGCACGAACAAACTAGTCTGTTTATTCACCTTCTAAATGCTCTAGCCCAATTGTTCGGGTGATACGACAATTTTAGTTGCTTGCACTCATGCTAAATATCAATAAGGTGGAAATTAGTATTTCAACCAATGATCGAAAAATACGCGTAGTGTCTGCCCGTCGTGTCAGTTTGAACTTAGAGAGTTTGTTTTGAACACGTTTTCACAACTCAAGCTAAAACGCTAACCCAAGCATGATGCTTATGAAGTCTGTTTTTATTTTAGACGCAATTATATGTAGGTAAAATTTGACAGTTGACATTCAAACTAAAATCGATAGTTTGCGTATACCCAAACTAGTATGAGTGTAAACAAACAATCTTTAAAGTTTTAACATGGTTACGCACAACTAGTTGATTTGTTACTCTCGCAACCATATTCGACTGCACATTAAGTCGCGGCCGCACGATCGAGTTCGAACATAGTTGCGAGCGCAAAAAATCAATTAGTTGCGCGTAACCATGTCCGAACGTCTGTTAACACTTTTACACTTAAACTGTGACATATATATATAGATACATTTCCGTACTTCTGCTCCTGCTCTGCTTCGAATCCCTGCCTTTATATCCATCATGGGATTCAGCCCGCGAACCTACGGTTGGGAGCCTCTGGCTGAAGGGTCGCGGGAGTGCGTACACGCGACAACACAATCAGGTGCGCGTCACTAGTTTATAAATAAATTACATATAAAGTTGCGAGCGTTCTGGCTATTCCCGAACGCCACATTCCGACGGGACTATGTTCCTCTCTTTCCCATGTCGACAGTATTGCGCGACGTTCCGATCTGAAACGTCACATTATTCCGATTTGCGGTAATTGTAAACTTTTATTTGACCGTAAGCTCAATATGAATGAAATTCATTCTAAACGAAGTTGTATGCTTGAGATTTTTTCGAAAATTTTGTCTTTTTGTGAAAATGTTAGACAGATTTTGGGAAATTATGGGTTTTCCGGGTCAGTGCAGCTTTTATTGTAACTTAGAAAAATGTAATATCTGGTTACCAAATAATCGATTGTATGGAAAAAATGCAGATTTAATTCTAAAAATCGTTTAATGGATAGAAAATTTTAGAGGGCCCATCAATTTGCTGCTTCTCTTTAGTTGTCGGTCATTTTATGAAAATTTGGCTTTAAAAAAAAAGTTCTTTTAAATTTATTATTTTTCACCAACAAAATGATTCAATGATTTTCCAACGAAGATATAAACTGTTATAATAGATTTGCTTGAAATTTTCATTCATAATTGTTACTTTGGGATGATCAGGATTACGTCATAAAAAATTTTGTGAGTGAAACATCAGTTTGGTTTGTTTGTATGATAAAAAAAACTTCAATCATCTAATCAACAACTTAGTTCTGAAATTATTGCGTTTTTCAAAATAATTTCTTCGCGCTACAAAAGTTAACATGTCTCGTTTTATTTCACAATAGATCTGTTGATATTTTCATATTTGTTTAAAAGTTATCATAGTTAAAGAGAAGGGTGGAAAGGCTTTGTAAAGGCGCTTTTAATAAACGTTATTTACAATAATTTCTATTAAGAATCGGAAAAGCTGCTTTTAAGATTTTGATTCGAAAAACGATAATACGTATAAAAAAACATCTCGAAAATTATTTTTATTTTATTACATCCCATCGCATCCGCTTATCAGTGCCAACACATCGGCTTAATCGGAACTGAAACCGCAAAGCAGATTTGCATATCAAAGTTCGCAAAACGCCGCCGATCGGAAACACGGTCGGAAATAGCCGTGACATTGGCCAGCGGCGAACGGGTTAAGTCGCCCGACAAATTCTATGGTGGCTGGCCTTTGGTTGAGAAACAGTGCGATTCTTTTGCATACATCATCTCGACAACATTCAACATGCACGTGCGCATACGTAAATATTATATATTCAAAATAAACGGGCGCGTACACGTGTGTGTGTGCATGTTAGGGGCGGGCAATTGTTTCAGATTGCGGGCCGGATTGAAAATTTTTTTGGGCCAAAGCCATGTCTAGTAAAAAATAATAAACCGTGCTCTATTTTTTTTTTTGAAATTTGATTATATAAGTAAATTATATAATTTTGGAAATTTTTGCAACATTTTTGCATAGTGAGAAAATATTACTGCGAGTCGGATTTGGCCCGCGGGCCGCTTTTTCCCTTTCCTGGTATGCTCGTTTGAAGCTAACGTTCTCAAATAAAAATGTGCATAATATTAGAATAAGCACATGTGGAAGGCATCGATGCTGAAAATAGCGGGATTCAATTTTCTTTGTTATTTTAATTTTGTGTTGACCCTCGCGAATTTTTTTTTATGACGGGGAAATTTTCTGGAAGGTCTCGATAATTTTAGAACCAATGTTTCTTATCAAAATTAATATTCAAAAATATATTGAAGCGTAAACAACATATTTGTGTGGAACATTTGTGACCCACATATTGAACAATTGGCCCATCCGATTCACGAGCAATGATTGTCTTAAGTATGTGTGGTTGTAATACTGGATATAAAAGATTGTAACATCATTATGATTGATTCGGCATTGAATAATAAAATTAGAATAATTTGTTTGTAAGTTTATCGCACTTTCTTGTCGGATTATTTCCAATTTTCCCGCGGAAAAATTTATTACCTATATTTTATCAATGGTGATGTTTCATATGCATCGCACATGTTTTTGGAAATAGTGGGAATCTATAAATATGGATCTATAAATATGACCCAGTTTGTTTCTGCACTAAAGTTTTCCTCGGACGAGTTTATATAATTAGACGTGTTTATAATCATTTCATGTTATTAGAGTGTAGTTTTCATATCAATAATTATTACATATACACCAGACAAACAATTATAAAATAGCAGATAAATTTTGTGTATTTTTTCACGGTTACAATCAATAAACAAAATCTAGAACGTTTTGTCTATTGCAATCACGATTTATATGAAACAATCAAAGGGTTGATGGTTTCATTAAAACTTTATGTCTTACATGAGTAATTGTATCCCCAAATTCTTAATTACGCAAAGAATCGTTTGAGTTTTTTTTTCTAATAAATTAATACAATTGAAATCATCTTCTTTGTCACAAAAGTGACAAATCTAGGCTATTTTTCGAACAATCCGATATATGTTTGAGCTATATAATTTTATAACATAATTGAATGATCAGGAAGAAGCCATTAGTCGTGCATAACATCCCTTTTATAACAACAGAGCTGCAAATAGCTCGATGATATCTAACAAAATTGACTAGTTGAGTAAGTATACCTATCTAAGAAAACACTTTGAGTTCGAATCATTTTATCTTTTCAATAAATATCTTTCTTTTTTTGTTTGGTTCTGAGATGAGATCGTTACATAACATGAAAACTTCCCAGTTAATATGAGATTAGTTTAAGATTTCACTAGGGGTCAAAGGTTAGCGAAAACGGTTTTTCGTAAATATCTTATTATCACTTTTATAGAAAAATATTGAAATGAAAATTTGCAGCTTAAAAAATTTCCTACAAAAAAATTCATAATATTTATTCGTAAGAGAAACTGTTTTTGAGATAATTCGATTAAAAAATCGTTACTATTATATTTTGTATACAGCTTTCAGTGATATTGTATGTACGCAAAATCAAAAAATAGATGTTTTTAATTCATAAACAAAATTACTTATTCAAAAAATAATGCAATTATCAACCTTTCGAAACCTCGTTTATGTGAAATTATTATCAATGATACGAAATATCTACTTATGATTTTATAAAAAATTCAAAATTGTATCACGACCGAGATTTACGAAAGTATCTTCGTAGTAAATTGAGGAATACTCGTATAAAAAAGACCACGTCCATTATTACACATTACATGACATCAAAATAACCGATACATCAATCGAACGCATACTTTCAGTATCCAAACTCGAAAACTACCTTCTTATCATTGATGAGGAAACAACGCCGAACCCCCCCCCCCCCTAACGGCACATCGAAAAGGCCTCGACGGCAGTGGTGTAGTGCTAAAAAAAAGTTATGGAGCGCTAAAAAAAAAGTCGTAGAGCGCTATATATATCTAAGATAAAAGAAAAAAATTGTGCGAAAATTCATAATATGTTCTACTAAACTGCAACAAAAAAGCAAATAAAACTCGAAATTTCGGTTGTCGTTCCTAAATACACGATGTTTTTGATTTTTTTTCTCCAATTTCCAAATTTTTTGTGAAAATAAGTGTCAAATTTGAGCATAATGAACGAACGAGGGGTACGTGTTTCAAATTTGACTGCTCCCTTCTCTGCTCGGGACAATTCATGTGGCACCCATTTGTCCATTTTTTTACCCTCCCTATTACATCGAGATGTCTTGAAATACTCGATTTCGAAGCTTTGCGGCGTAGTGCTAAATTCCGAACAGTTTTATGAAATGCGACATTTTCGTACTGGAGCGCCGCTCCACCTCGAAATAAAGTGGTGGAGCGGCGCTCCAGTGAGCTACCGCTCCACTATACCACTGCTCGACGGCCCATTTTCAGACTAAATCTGATCACACACATCACCCACGGTCCGTTTCTCCCGTTTTCGGAGGCTCTACCGGTCGACAGACGACAGCTCGAGTGATGACACCTCAATCACGACACGTTGTGCGATCGAGCGGACGCCGTGGCACGTAACCGGAGCGATCGTTGTAAACAACCCGAAAATACCCGAGAGGACCGACGGCTGCCAAACATACATTCGGCCCGCGCAAAAGCTCGTGAAAGCTTGCGAGGTGATGGGTGTGCTGGTAGACGTCGCCTGTCGCCGATCAATACACTGCTCGATTATCGGTTTTGTTGTTTCCGTGTGGGTTGCGAAGAATTTGTCGCAATGGGGATTTTGCCGTTAAATTAATTGCCGGTGGTTGGGTTCTAAATTTTACTTGCAACTTTTCGCTACTGTGCCACCCTTAAAAATTGTTTTTTTTCCCGCGCCTCCCTACCTTCATTTTTTAATGCCCTATATATAACGGCGGATTTCTGTGTATGTATTTTTTTTCGCGACTTTTAAATGAACGACCCTACCGATGATGATGATGATGATGATGAAGATGATGATGATGATGATTATGATGATGTCAATAACAAATGAACTGGTTTTATTAATTAAATATAAATATTCAAATCGAGTACGGGCATTGGGTAG
>JAOXNN020199822.1:0-23918 GCA_028571205.2 Hydropsyche betteni | reverse complement strand
ATCACTAAAACGAGTAGCCATTAAACAATACGCTTTGATTCTTTGTTTTGCTGGTTATCTATTTTTGCTAATTTTCAACAATCAGGGACAATTTCAAACGTCACGTGAGGCAGGGATCAAATTGGCAAATTTTCTGCAAACGATTGAGACCTACATTCATACAGATGGGCATGATGCAGTTAAACCAATCGAACCAGTCGAGTTCACGCTTGCCCGCAGTTGTTTTGATATTCATATTTGGGTCAAATCGTATCATCAGTATAATTAACGGAGGCCATAATGAGTTTTACACCAATGGAGAAATTACAAACCGAAACGCTCAAACAATGCCCCATTTGTAGACACGCTGAAACAACAATTGTTTTGACCCAACCAGATGGTTACATCCCGACATTACAACTCAATCGTTGCTCAAATTGCCAAATCGTCTATTTAAGTCCGCGCCTGCACCCTGAATCGACAATTGTGGTTGAAGACGAAAGTGAGGTCTACACATTCTCCAAAGAAGTGGCCGAAGAACAGATCAACCATGCATGGAGTGGTATCATCCGCTGGCTTGAACCGCTCAAAACCTCGCCACACAAACAGATGCTTGACATTGGCTGCAATCGTGGTCTATTGTTGGAAGCAGCCAAACGCTTGGGTTGGCAGGCAAGCGGCGTTGAAATTTCTTCAGAATCAGCCAACCGCGCCCGTAATGATTATGGCTTAAGCGTTTATGCCAGTTTGGATGAGTTGGATGCAGGACAAAAATTTGATCTCGTCACAGCTTGGCACGTGTTGGAACACACACATGAGCCGCTTACCTTTCTCCAAGCCGCTGCCTCAAGATTGGCTGAAGGCGGAGTTTTGGCGATTCAAGTGCCTTCCTTTGATTATTTAGAGCAATTCCGCGCACGCAATCAAAGCGGTAGCCTGCTTTGTACGGTTCACAACTTCTATTTTACCGAAGTCACCATGCGTATGCTACTCGCCCAAACTGGACTCGAAATTGTCAGCGTTGCCAACGATCCCAACACCTTGTTTCTAACAGCGATTTGCCGCAAACCACACCATTCGCAATTAACAACAAATTTAAAAAATAGCCGAAAAAATGTGCCAGATCGTGTCTGGCACATGATCAAAAGGCTGATTGGCCTGAAATGAATATAACAACACCCACGCTCGACTACGCCTTCCTCAAATACATCGGTGTCTCGCTCGACGGCGAGCGCGCCCTGCACAGCTTCTATCTGCCCTTTTTGCAAGCAAGCGGCACAACAGGCAATAGCCAGCGCGCACGCGTCCTCGATCTCGGCTGTGGCATGGGTGGATTTGTGAAGCTGCTGTGCGAAGCCGGCTTTGATGCCTATGGCGTTGATTCTGACCCGCACTGTATCGCCGATGCACGCAGCCATCAATTGCCGGTGGTCGAGGCCGATGTGATCGAACATCTGCGCACGCTTGAGCCAGCCTCGCTCGATGCCATTTTTTCGGCGCACATGGTCGAACATCTGCCCTATGAGGTGGTGTTGCAGACGATCCAACTGGCGCACCGTGCCTTGAAGCCGGGTGGCAAGTTGCTGTTGGTCACGCCCAATCCGCGCGCCCTCATCACCCATCTCGAACTCTATCACATGCACTTTGGGCACATTGCCCTCTATCACCCCAAGTTACTGGCCTTTTTTATGCATCATGCTGGCTTCAGCAAGGCGAGCATGGGCGAGAACCCGCATACACACACGGCCAATGTTTCAGGTGATTCACCGCTCAATCAACTGCCTTCCCTCAGCAAGTCACCTGTTCCCGCCAACCTCAAGCCTCTCAGCAGCGAAAAGATCATTCCAGCACCCCACAATCCTCTGCGAAAATTGCTGTGGTATGCTAAAATGCAATTTCTGCGTTGGTTGATCGAGCCGATTGTCAAGGGCTATACGCAGCCAGCTTATGACGAGGTGCAACGGTTACAAGGTGAAGTCGAACAGTTGCAGCAAGCTTTACAGAAGACGCTGGCAGCCGTTGATCGACCCTTTGAGTGTTATGTGATTGGGGAAAAGGGATGAAGGTACTTTTTATTAGTGGGATCGGCGGTGATACACGCCGCTATCGTTGTCTGCATCATCAAGAACAGCTTACATTGGCACAAATACAAAGCACGCTCTACGAAGCAAACGATCTGCGTATCTATGGAGCTTTGCACCAACATGACCTGCTGATTCTGCATCGTGTTTCCTACAGCCCGTTGATTGCTGACGCGCTTGAACTGATGCATATGGCTGGCAAGCCTGTTATCTTCGAGACCGATGACCTGATCTTTCGGCCCGAGTTGGCAGGGCAGATCGCTTATTTGGACACATTGCCGCCCGAACAAGCACAACAATTCCGCCAGAGTTTGACCTTGCAGGCACACGCTTTTCAACAATGCGATTATGTCCTGACCACCACCGATTACCTTGCCAATGCCGCGCGTGAACTGGGCAAACCGGCCTTTGTCCAGCGCAATGCGTGCAGTGCCATGATGTTGGCAAGCGCCGAAGAGGCACGGATAGCACATCAAAAACGGCACGCACTGGCTCTGACAAGCGAACAACCATCAACGGATAGACCCGCAGATAGCCCCACAGATAGCCCCACAGATAGACCTACGCATAGAGCTATTGTCATTGGCTACTTTAGCGGCACAGGTTCGCACAATCGTGATTTTGCCAGCATTGCCCCAGCATTGATCGATCTGCTACAACGCCACCCCAATCTCTTTTTGCACCTCAGTGGTCATCTGGAATTGCCAGCCATTTTACAGCCATTTGAAGCCCGTGTGCGGCGCGCCCCCTATGTGACATGGCAGGAGTTGCCACACCTGTTGGCGCAGGTAGACATCAACATCGCCCCGTTGGAGATCGACAATCCCTTCTGTCAAGCCAAGAGTGAGATCAAGTATAGCGAGGCAGCACTGATGGGTATCCCCACGGTTGCGACGGCCACTGAAGCCTACCGCTTTGCCATTCAATCTGCTGAAAATGGCTGGTTGGCAACCAGCACAGAGCAATGGGTGGCGGCTTTGGAGCGGCTGATTGTCAACCCGCAGGAACGCCAACAAATGGGCGAAGCAGCACGACGACATGTCTATCAAGCCTATGCACCGGATGTGCGCAGCAAAGAGTTATGCTCAACCCTACAAACGATTCAACAAGACTTTGCCAAGCATCGCAAGACCTTACCTGCCGATGCTGTCCAGATCAGCCAAGCAATTGCTTCAGCCTGTGTACGCCAGATGAGAGAGCTTGAGCAACAAGTGTACCAAAAAGAGCGACAGATCGAATCGCTACGCTACACCATTGCCGAGTGGGAAAATCGCTGGGATGTACAAACACAACATAAACAGACCGAACAGGAAGCAACCCTGCGCGCAGAACAAGCCATCGAAGTACAGCGATTGCATGCTCAAATTGTCTTTTGGCAACAAAAATTTGAACAAGCTGATCAAGTTTACACCGAGAGCCTGCGCGAGATTTTTTATCGAATGCAACAAACCAGTGAGACAGTGAGACAGTAGAACAATAAGGCAGTAAGGCAGTTTCGGCTGTCCCACTGTCCTACTGTCCCACTGTCCCACTGTCCCACTGTCCCACTGTCCCACTGTCCCACTGTCCACTGTCCTACTATGTCTTTTACCAATATCCTAATCGCCAGCGGCAGCAAAGCCGCCACCACCACACTCTATCGCTGTGTCCACCTGCAAGAACAGTTTCAGCAAAATGGCATCCATGCCGATTTAGTCGATTGGAGTGATGCGCGGCTGATTTCAACGCGAGTGACACAAAAGACTTCACAGCAGGTTTCACAACGGGTGACACAACAGAGTAGTGAAGAAGCTGAAGAACAATGGGCGGCTTATGATGCATTGATCGTACACCGTGTGGCATTCAACGCAACGGTACGTCGTCTCATCGATGGATTTCATGCTGCCAAGAAGCCGGTCATCTTCGATACCGATGACCTGATCTTTGAACCCAATCTGAGTCATTGGCATCGCGGGGTCAAGCGGCTTTCCAGTGCCGATCAACTGCTCTATGCCGATGGAGTGCGACGCTATTTGGCAACGTTGGATGCCAGCGATGCAGTGCTAACAGCCACACCGATCTTGGCTGAACTGGCTGAACGACGTGGCAAACGTGCCTTTGTGCATCGCAACGCGCTGGGCAATGAGATGTATACACTGGCAAATAAATTATTGACAAAACGGCAACGTGAAAAAGGTTTAAAAACAGACGCTTCCAGCGTGACAACAGTAGAGCAGCGTATTGTTATCGGTTATGGCAGTGGCACAGCGACACATGATGTCGATTTTGAACAGGTCGCGCCTGCACTTGTGAGGATTTTGGCAGACTATTCACAGGTGGAACTTTGGCTGGTTGGCCATTTGATCATACCAGATTATCTTGAAGCCTTTGGCAAGCGTATCAAACGTTTTCCCTTGCTCGACTGGCAGCGTTGGTTTGAATTGTTGGCACAATTCGACATCAACCTAGCCCCCCTCGAACAAGGAAATCTTTTTTGTCGTGCCAAAAGCGAGATCAAATATGTCGAGGCTGGTGCAATGGCTGTCCCAACCGTTGCCTCCAACATCGATGCCTTTCGCCATGCCATCACACATGGGCAAAATGGCTTACTTGCTGGCTATCTACATGAATGGCAACAAAGCTTGCGTCTCTTAATCGAACAACCCACCCTGCGCCAAAAGCTTGGCAACGCAGCCCGCCAACAGGTCGAAACAGACTACAGCCCGGCTACCCGCAGCCAAGATATAGCCCAAATCTTGCCCGAATTACAACTTGCTCATCCAGTCAGCCAGTCAGCCAGTCAGCCAGTCAGCCAGTCTTCCACACCCCTCGTCCTTAATTGGCTTGTCACCGAACCCTTTCCTGGCTCTGGTGGGCACACGGGTGTATTTCGTGTCATTCGTTATTTGGCTGAATTTGGGCACGAATGTCACATCTACCTGATCCCGATGCAGCAGATGTTTAACGACAGCGTGCAACAGATGCAAAGCTTTGTCGAAAAACATTTTGGCATGATTGGGGCGCGTTTTCACCGTTGGACAGGCCAAGTGGAGGATGCCGACGCAACGATTGCCACCTATTGGGAAAGTGCCTATCTGCTCGACAATCTCCCCAATGGCGGTCGTCGCTACTATTTTATTCAAGATTTTGAGCCATATTTTTATGCAATGGGCGATGAATATGTACGAGCTGAAAACAGCTATCGGCTTGGTCTACATGGTATTACACTGGGGTCATGGCTGGCGCGGCTGATGCGTGAACAATACCAAGCGCAAGCCGATTCATATGATTTTTCCATCGACAGTGACATCTATTGGCAACGAGCAGGACAACGTTCCGAGAATGCCTTACGACTCTGTTTTTATGCGCGTCCCAGCACACCGCGCCGCGCCTATCGTTTGGGGCTAGAAGCACTCGAACTGGTGAAGCTGCGCCATCCAGAACTCGAAATCTACTTTTTTGGTGCCAACGATCTACCCGTACAGCCTAGTTTTGGTTTTATCAATCGCGGCATCATCAGCCCGCCGGAGTTGGCTGAACTCTTTTCGGCCTGCGATATTGGTTTGGTTCTTTCTTTGACCAATCCATCTTTTACACCGTTTGAAATGATGGCCTGTGGCTGTGCAGTGGTGGACATTCGTAGCGAACGTATTGTTGATCTCCTACAACATGCAGACAATGCATGGTTGGCTGAAGCAACGCCGCAATCGCTGGCTGAAGCCATCAATCGACTGGTCGAAGACAAAGCCTTGCGTCAAAAAATTGCCCAAACCGGTCACAAACAAGCGCGGGAGTTGCATTGGCGCAACTCAGCTAAGGAGATTGAAACGATTTTCTTGGCACATGCACCGCCTGTCGATCAACGGCAACACACAGTGCGCCCTACGCGCAATGAGGCAGCAGCCTTACGTTGGCAGATTCACAAACTTTTGGATGAACAAACAAATGACCAGTTCCTCGTACAGCATTTACAAGATGCGTTAAAACACGCTTTACACGACAATGCGCAGTTGAAACAACAAGCGCAGATTTATAGCAAGTTGCCGGCTCCCCTGCAAGAACTAACACGACTCTCTCATAAAACGATCAACATTTTACGGCAGGATGGCATTGGCTCGTTTGGGCGCGAAATTGCACAATATGTGCGCTGGCAATTGAAAAAGTAAACGCGCTAGACAAAAGGATTTCCAAAGAATGCCAAAACATTAACGGAATCTCGAACAAATATTGACGAAACCATAATGTAAGATAGTAGATCGTTACATCTGGTATATACTAATTGTATCTATTCTTATTCTGAGGGTATCTACCTCTACTTTGGCACTTTAGATAATCTCCCGAAATGTCATTCTGAACGGAGGCTTTGCGGAGTGAAGAATCCGACGTTCTCAACTCGATTATTGGCGAGTCACGTCGGATTCTTCGGGCAGACAAGACCCAGAGGGTTCCCCCTCAGAATGACAGTCGCAATCACTTGTTTTAAAGTGCAAAAGTAGAACTGCCCTTGAATATCTAAATACATTCGGATCAATTGGATCACGGGAAGTGATACAGCAGCTTCGACAGGCGACTCAACTGAGCGTTCGACTGAGCGTTCGACTGAAGTCACGCTGAAGTCTCGTCGAACGTCTCAGCCACTGTGTCACTTCCTGAAATCCCATTGAACCATACATTCTATAATGAGTCGATGTAGTTATGAGGTATTATGTCCTTTGAAAATCACCCCCCTCTGTCCAAATGTGATGGAACGTCTCGCCCTTCTCTATGCCAATGCGATTCTCCTGTTAATCAATTTGATGTTGATCAATCTGATCATTTTTATCAATTTTACCAATTTTTCTGCCGATTTCCCTATCAGTTTCAAGGATTGATTGCACTCTTTGTGTTGGTTTTTGGCATACTCTGGACGGGCAGCACGGTGATTGCCAAAGAGAGAAACAAAATTGTCGCCAACAATCTTGCAACCTTTTCCCCGTTCACCCCGCTACTTTCAACCCCCAATGCCGCCAAAGCCCCACTCTGTCGCTTTGGGGTCAATCATGTAATGGACGATGTCACCATGATTGACCTTGCTTCATTGCGTGTCGGCTGGTACATCGACTACACCGCCCAACCTACGCCCACACGACCCTCTGGCGTTGCCCATGCGCCGATGATCCGCTTGAGACGCGCCCATACCTTTTCTGGCTACACCTATTGGCCGAGTGGCGAAGCCTTGACACGCGCCATTCAGAGCAATCTTGGTGCCGATTGGTTGATTGGCAATGAACCGGATCGTGCTAGATTTCAAGATGGCATGTTGCCCGAACTCTACGCCGCCGCTTATCATGAACTCTATCATTTGATCAAAGGCATTGACCCCACCGCGCAGATCATTGCTGGCTCAATCGTGCAGCCAACGCCGATTCGTTTGCAATATTTAGACTTGGTTTTGCAGAGTTATCAACAGCAATTTAGTCAAACAATGCCTGTCGATGGTTGGTCGATCCACAACTTTATCTTGAACGAAGTCAGTTGCCAATCGGTCAACAATGATCTCAATAAATGTTGGGGAGCGGAGATTCCACCCGGCGTGCAGGTTGATACAGGTATCACAGTAACGATTGATCAAAATGACGATTTGAAGCTCTTTACCCAGCAGATTGTACGGTTTCGCCAGTGGATGGCCGATAACGGCTATCGCCATACGCCGCTCTATCTGACCGAGTATGGTGTGTTGTTGCCATCGGTTTTTAACTATCCACCCAAACGCGTCAATCAATTTATGAACAAGACCTTTGACTATCTACTCAACAGCAAAGACGAGAACTTGGGCTATCCTGCCGATGACAACCGTTTGGTACAACGATTTTCGTGGTTTAGCACCAATTATGATGATACCAGTCAAAATGGTTATCTGTACGAAGGGGTCTTTGGCGGTTTTCCCATTCGTCTATCGGCAATGGGCAAAAACTATATCACCTATACGCAAGCCATAAGTGAGGAGATCGACATCAGCCTGTTAAATCTTCACCTATCACCCCAATCTTTTGCAGCAGGCAATGGAGCTTATACGGTGACGATCAACGCCGAAATTGCCAACAGCGGCAACACGCTGTCACAACCTGTCACGGTACGCTTCTTTCATGGCGATCCGCAATCCAGTGGCGTGCAGATCGGCAACGATCAAACTGTCATGCTTGCCGGTTGTGGCGACCACACAACGATACAAATGGAGTGGAACGGATTGACTGAAGAGGCAGCCTATTCGATCTATGCCCAAGTGGACCCGACCAACGCATTGGCAGAGACAAACGAACAAAATAATCTACGCAACACAAACCTTGTCTTGATGGAGAAACGAGTGATGATTCCATTTTTGCAGAATTAAAAAGCAAAATTAAAAATGAAAACACTGACGCTTATCTTTATTTTAGCCTTTGGATTTTTGTGGACGGGTTCGGTTGCCATTGCCAAAGGCACAGTTCAACCGAAAAGCACGTCCCCCTTTACAGTGCTAACCAATCGCTCACCCCAAACAGCCAAACCAGCACTTTGCCGATTTGGAGCGAACCATGTCACAGGTGATGTCACGACACTCGACCTCGCCTCCTTGCGCATTGGTTGGTACATTGACTATACAGCCCAACCCACCCCGACACGACCGGCTGGCATTGCCCATGCCCCTATGATCCGCTTGGCGCGTGCCCACACCTTTTCGGGCTATAGCTATTCACCGAGTGGCGAAGCCTTGACACGTGCCGTTCAAAGCAATTTGGGGGCAGATTGGTATATCGGCAATGAGCCAGACCGGACAAAATATCAAGATGCCATGCTGCCCGAACTCTATGCAGCCGCCTATCACGAACTCTATCAGTTGATCAAAGGCATCGACCCCACTGCACAGATCATTGCCGGTTCAATCGTGCAACCAACTCCCATCCGTTTGCAATATCTTGACCTGATCTTACAGAGTTATCGTCAACAATTTGGTCAATCCATGCCGGTCGATGGCTGGTCGATCCATAACTTTATTTTGAACGAGGTCAGTTGTCAATCGGTCAATAACGCTATCGACAAATGCTGGGGTGCCGAGATTCCACCCGGTGTCAATGTAGACATTGGAATGACTGTACCGTTGACTGGACTCGACAACATCGACTTGTTTATACAACAAGTGGTTCGCTTTCGTCAATGGATGGCCGATCGTGGCTATCGCCACACGCCGCTCTACCTCTCTGAATATGGAATTCTGCACCCAGATGGCTTTGGCTACACAACCAAACGTGTCAACCGTTTTATGAACAGCACCTTTGACTATCTGCTTCAAAGCAAAGACCCAACGTTGGGCTATCCAGCGGATAATAACCGTTTGGTACAGCGTTTTTCGTGGTACAGCACCAATCACGATGACCCAGGTGTCAGCAATGGCTATTTGTATCAAGGAGCGTTCACCAATACTCCTCTACAGTTGTCCGAGATGGGCAAAAACTTTATCTCCTACACGCAGGCATTGAGCGAATCGGTCGATTTGTCACCAATCAGCCTGTACATGTCTCCCCAACGCATTGATGTCGAGAGCAAATCCATCACTGTCACCCTCAACGCTGAGATTGCCAACAGCAGCAACACGCTGTCGCAAGCTGTCACTGCTCGTTTCTATCATGGCGATCCTAATGATGGTGGTGTGCAAATTGGCAGCGATCAAGTGGTGACGATTGCTGGATGCGGAGGCCGTACAACGGTTCAAGTCGAATGGGCTGGGCTACCTGAAAAGGGAATCTATACGGTTTATGTACAGGTAGACCCTGCGAATGGATTGACCGAAACCAATGAAGAAAATAATTTACGTAGCACAACCATCATTTTGACCGATAAACAGGTGATGTTGCCAGTCGCCCAAAGATAACCATCGATAGCCGCCTCTGTCACCTCGTAGGGGTTTATTTTTCGCATTCAAAACAGACCCCTACGCAGTGACAAGCTACATTAACGTGTCTACATCCCCCCTCACCCCTCTCACCTCTCACCATCTCCAAAAACGTCACATCTAACACATCCGCGCCGTATGTAATCATGCTACCATTACGCCGGCAACAGATCAGGTATTCTTTGACCGGCGCAGCTTTACATAAAAATTGTGCCTGTTCAGAGGGATAGAAGCGGATACAAGGATATACGGATTCTTTCGATTTAGAGACTATGATCCGCTCACCCTAACATCCGCGCCCATAAGCATGTCTGAGCAGTTGCACAAATTTACGAAAACCACATTCAATTGCGGGTAATTACGGGGCTACTATGTCTTTTTATCATCCAATCTTCCCATCCATAACACAACCTACGTTTGTGAAAGATAGAAGCAACGATCCACGAAACCATCCCCTTCGTGGTATGTTAGTGCTTTGCATATTAACCATCACGCTTTTGTGGACGGCTGGCATTGCCTTTGCCAAAGAAAGCGTTCAAGTCAACTTCTCCTCTTCTAGCAAGCAGCCCAGTGCAGCCAAGCCGCCCCTCTGTCGTTTTGGGGTCAACCATGTCTTTGGTGAGATCACGACCCTTGACCTTGCTTCCTTGCGCGTGGGTTGGTATATCGACTATAGCACAAAAGTCACCCCGCCTCGTCCCGGTGGCATCGATTTTACACAGGTGATCCGGATCAATCCTGCCAGCACAAGCACAGGGTATAGCTATCACCCCAGTGGCGATGCGCTACGCCAAGTCATCCAGAACAACCCTGGCAGTGATTGGATCGTTGGCAATGAGCCAGACCGTCACAGCTATCAAGATGGCATTCTGCCCAATATTTATGCCAAAGCCTATCACGAAATCTATTACCAGATCAAAAGGAGCGACCCAACAGCACGCATCCTTGCTGGTTCAATTGTGCAACCCACGCCCGTGCGTCTGCAATATCTCGACTTGATTTTGCAGAGTTACCAGCAACAATTTGGCAGTTCCATGCCAATTGATGCGTGGGCGATCCACAACTTCATTTTAAATGAGATTGATTGTAATGCTGTTCCGGATCGAGACCCGAATATCTGTTGGGGTGCCGAAATTCCACCCGGCATCGCTATTACCACAGGCATGACTGTTACCGTCCACCAAAATGATAGCATGACGTTATTCACCCAACAGATTGTGCGCTTCCGTCAGTGGATGGCGGCGCGTGGCTATCGCAATACACCACTCTTTTTATCCGAGTACGGTGTCTTGATGCCAGCCTCTTTTCTCTACAACATTTGGGTGGCTGAACGGATTCGACCGACTAATTGGATCATCTTCGTTCGCCCCCAACTATTACATATCAGTTTAGAAGTTTATTGGATACATACATACACCTTTTGAGCTTTATATATAAAAAAGACGGTTTGAATTAGTTTGACACATGGTCAGATTCATTTTTTCCGGTTGGTGATAGTATTATCACAATGTTGTTATTGCTATGACGTTGGAAATTGGTAAAAATAAGCTTCTGCAACCACATCCGACATTGGTATTGCGATAGTTTGGATATGATATGCAATGTTTTTATAATATGTACAAATAATAATCAACTACAAAACGCCAACCTTCAAACAAGTATGCAGTGCGAGTAATGCAGTTCTACCAACTCTAATCGATCAAATAATAAAATACGCTAAAACCATAAATTTCCTTTTTTTACATAAATAATACTGACATTTTTGACCCAGTTATAATTTGATACATGGAAAAAATGGTTTAATTTTGATCACTCATTTTTATTCTGATCCTTTTTATACCTTTATTTGTAGTGTGACCATTTAATATTTAATTTGGCCCTTAATAATCACATTTTGTTAGATTGATCATTATGATATGACAAATTTTATAAAGACTAATATGAAAAAATATTGACTTATAGTAAAACAATAATTATTTTTGTGTTTAATACATGTTTATTGATCGATTATACAGGTAATCACATGGGATTTGAATATGGGAAGTACTAAGTGTGTTATTGTTTAATTGACTTTTATATCAATCGTAAAAACTGTACGAAAAAGTAGTATAAAAAAAACATGGTTTCACCAAAGTTTTAAATTCAGTCCAACTCTTTTCTTTTAAATTGTATAAATAATTTTGGGGATCGCCTAAAAATCAATAAAAGTGTAATAAGGTAATATTTAAACAATAACAATAATATAATTTTTATAAAATTATAATGAAGAAAATATTACCTATGAGAATAATTTTTTTATTCAATAGGATCAAATCATAATACTGTTTTGGTTTTGGTACATCTGATTGGTAAGTAACTTTTTCGGTAGACGGACAAAACATTTTCAATTCAAAATCTCCTTCTTGATTCAGATCAAGAAACAAAATTTTATCGTTGATTGGAAGAGCCAAACATATGTGTCCTAACTAAAATAAATTAAAATTTCAAAATGATCACAAAATCAAAAGATATAAGTACGTGTATGTGTATGTATACATGTATGTTATAAGAAAAAGTATTTACTTACTTTTAAACAAATTGTTTCAGTGTCATATTCGATGTATGTCCAATTATCTTTTTGCGCATCATAAATTTCGATAGATTTGTATTTTTTATATATCTTACCATCATAATTATACCCTCCAAATACATATATTTTTCCATTTAATGTGACCGCAGCATGAAGGAACCTCTTTCTGTTCATATCTCGTACATTCACCCATTTATCAGTTATCGAATTCCATCTTTAACGTATGATCATTTATTATATTATATTTTTCAAAATACTATTATAGTATAAAAACTCAAAATACTCAGTAGAAACTATTTATATAATAATAAAAATTTTAAACTACTGTATGTATGTTCAATTATTGTGAAAAAAAAATACGTACACTTCAACGCAAGAAAGTGTTTCTATTTCCTTATTACGTCCACCTATAGCGTACAAGTTATCATCTAAGATTGCAAGTGCACAATGTACTCGTTTTGTATTCATAAATCCCATTGGTAGCTTTTTTTTAGATTTTATGTTAAATCGGAAAGTCTGCAGAAATTTATTTCAATATGTTCAGTTGTCATCAGATTCGGCAAATCACAATAAACGGTATATAGTAAATAGTATAAATTTAGACTGCTTACCTCATTTTTTGTTCCTTTGTTCACATTCATACCGCCTATGAGTATGAGTGTATCATTCATTATAATATTACTGGAATGTTTTAGATTCGATTGAATGTCTATGTGCGTATACCAATAATCCTCGTAAAGATCAAAAATTTTGATGCCAGTAAATTCCTAAAATGTATATCATTAAATATCAAATTGAATTTAAAAAGAAAATGATATAAACTTTTGAGTTACTCGATTTTCGGGGTTGGTAATCAAACAAAGAAGGAGTGACTTAGTGCCGGAAAAATATTTTTTTCGTATAATTTCTTTCAAAATCTTCACACAAGATTCACAACCGTCAAGTTCGTCGGTGAAATCGGTGGCAATAAACTTAAATAAAATAGTGCATAAAATGTTATTTATTTATTTTCACCCTTAATATATTAAAATACTAAAAATACCTTCATGTCGTTAATTTCCAGTGTTTTATTCCAAATCGTTCGCATCAAGCGACAAAAATGTTTTCTCCTCTCAATGGCGTTTTTGTCCTTCCATTTTTTTACAGTTCCGAAAAAATTCTTTACGTTTGATTTATTAGAAATTTTTTTGAAAATATTTTCTAGTTTATCTTCACTTATTTGTGGAATTCTTTCATTCTCCATAATCTTTATCAATTACAAATATAAATATATACGTTTATAAATAAAACAGTGCAAAATTCAACTTACCTCTTTGATATTGTCTGTAATAAAATTTTCTGAGATTTCTCTCAAAAACAAATCGTTCAATTCGTAAGTCAAATTTAGTACAATAAATGCATTATCGTTAGTAATGTGAGTTTTCAAGAATTTTTCCCGTTTTTCTTTATCTTCTTTCGTCGACAACGGCAATTTTAAAACATCGAAAATGCGTTTAATAGAGAGACCTGAAAAAATATTATAAAAGTGTCAAGATATAAATATCTTATCATGTTATTTTTATTGATTAATTTGTATTTTTAACCGATCGAATGTTGAAAAAGCAATTGAAGGTCATCGTAAGCTGTCGTATTTTGGATAGTCGATGGCCTAAAAATGTTATGTATTGGAATTAATTAAAAATTCATATTTATTTGAAAATCAATAGTTAACAATAAATTTTACTCACAATGAAGGAATATCAATAGAAGTAGAAATTGTAGGGCCAATATTAGTAACATGATTAATATTAGTAGTAACATTATTATTCCTATAAACGGTAATATATTATGATGCTTATCCTTAATTTATAATATTGTTTGTAATATATATATATATATAAATTTATAATAATATAAATACTCACGTTATGGTAAAATTACTATTTCCTTCGGCAATTTGTGTTATATCAGAAATTTTTAATTTATTCGACATATTGAGTTCTTCTGTGAATATATAATATTTTTCGAAACACTCTGTATTCCAAAACCTTACACATTTTTTAAATCTAAATAATATGCATTAATAAAACAACAGAAAATTTAAAATCAAATTGATTTCAATGTTATTATGTGAAATTTTCGAAATCGACAAAAAATTAGTGTCGATTCATTCGATATTTATCGGCGACTGACTAAAATAATATTGCACTTACATTGTTAACAAATAGATATACTTACGTATCTTACCTTATTTATTCATTCGAAACAAGGTATAAAAAAGTTACAAGAAATAGTAGATTGTTATGAGCAAAATTGTCTTTTCGCGGATTGATCTTTTTGGCTAAAAAATAATGCAAAACGCTCAAAATACGGAGTTTGACGAAAAATGGCCGACCAAATCAAGAAAATTTCTTTGAAAACACGAAAAAGAAGTTCTTTCTTTCATTTTTTACCAGAGCCTCAAAGAGAGACTGGAAGAATGCACTCGTCGAAGAAAACTTCATCTACAGCAGCTGTCGCCAATCGGAGGTCCGCGAGAAAAACAATATATTAGTAAATCATGTGTGCGTAAAGATAAATAGCAAATCAAATATATATTCACACCAAATTCTCATATATTTCGAAAATGTCCAACTTCCACGCCCAAACACCGGACGCTAACTGTCAATGGTTAATCTACGTACAGCAAAAAACGCAAAGTCAACCATTAAATTACTTACTGATAACGATTGATTACGCATGAAATCGAAATAGAATACTTTCATCTATAACTCGAAACTGTTTCAATTATAAAATATTCGCATCTTAATTAATTTATGAAAATTGTATTTTAATTATGGCTCGAACTTTTCTGGTCAGAATTTTAATGTGGTTATAATCTGAATTTCCATTTCACTGGTCAGAATTTATATTAAGAAGTCAGAATATATCGATTAGAATTTAAGTGGCCAGAATAAATAGTAAATGGTTTAAATTTATATTGAATAATAAGAATTCAAATTTTATTGATCAGAATTTATATTAGACTAGTGGCTTGTATCCGGCATTGCTTGGGACTCCGTGAAAATAAATTGTGTCCGATTGTCGATAATCGTTATATATCATTGTTACAATCAATCGCGACGCCGGTACATTATATTATAATTTGTATGGCGATCGATAGAAAAAAAACTGAAAAACGAAACGATATCAAAAAACTGAATGCTTCTATAGTTCAAAGCACATTTTTGCCAAATTTAGTGAAGATTCGTTTATCGGTTTAGGAGTTTATTGGATAAATACATACACCGTTTGAATTTTATATATTATATATATGGACGGTTTGATTTAGTTTGACACTTGGTCAGATTTTTTTATCCGGTTGGTGATTGTATTATATTATCAGAGTGTTGTTATTTCTATGCCGTTGAAAATTGGTAAAAATAAGCTTCAGCAACCACATGCGACATTGGTGTTGCGACAGTTTGGATATGATATGCAATGTTTCTATGTACAAACAATAATCCAAATGCCAACCTTCAAATAAGAATACATGCGCAAGTAATGCAGTTCTACCAACTCTAACCGGTCAAACAATAAAATACGCTAAAACCATAAATTTCCTTTTTTTACATAAATAATACTGACATTTTTCAATAACATTTTTGACCCAGTTATAATTTGATGTATGGAAAAAATGGTTTAATTTTGATCACTCATTTTTATTCTGATTTATTTGTATTATGATCAGTAACCAACCATTATGACAAACCTTTATTTGTATTACGACCATTTAATAATTTGGCCCTAAATAATCAAATTCTGATTGAAAGTTTTCATTCATTCAGACTGTATAATTTTATGCTATTAAAATTATTTTCCTTTTTTGTACAAAAGGAGCATAAAATGTTCTTCCATTCCTGTAGAGTAGAGCATTCTTTCAGATAAATTTATCAATCGATTTTTTCAATGCTACGACTAATAATTTGCCTGCACATATTATTAGATCGATTATTATGATAGGTATATGGTAATTTTTTTTATGAATAAAGTTTAATTATTAAAAAATATTGATAGTCGAAAATTTAAAATATAAACAATACTGATAGTTGCGTTTGATACATGTTTATTAATCGACTGTAAAGGTACATGAAATTTGAATATGAAAAATGTTGAGTGTATTATTGTTTTATTGACTTTCATATCAAACGTGGTAACTGCACGAAAAAGTAGTATCATGACCAGCTGTTTTCACTGGTTTATTAAATTCGGTCCAAATTTTCTCCTCTACATTGTATAAATAATTTTTTTCATAACCTGAAAAGTGATAAAAGGAGATTTGATTATAAACAAAGTCAATCATGTAATTTTTATTGAATTGTAACGGAGAAAACATTACTGATGAATATAATTTTTTCATCTAACAAAATCAAATCGCAATAATCTTCTTTCGGTATATTTATTTCGTAAGTAACTTTTTTGGTAGACGGACAGAACATTTTCAATTCTAAGTCATCTTCTTGATTCAAATCAAGAAACAAAATTTTATATTTGATTGGAAGAGCCAAACTTTTCCCCTGATACTAAAATAAATGAAAATTTCAAAACGATTACAAAATCACTAGATATAAGTATGTGTGTGTATTTATATGTTGTATAAAAAAATATTATCTTACGGCAAAATTACTTTTATTAATTTCAATGCCATATTCAATTAACGTCCAAATATTTGTTTGCGCATCATAAATTTCGATAGATTTGTGCCATGTATACATCTCACCATTATGATCATATCCTCCAAATACATATAATTTCTCATTTAATGTAACTGCTGCATGACAATACCTATTTTTGTTCATATTTCGTACGTTCTTCCATTCATCATTTTTCGAATTCCATCTTAAACGTATAAACATTTATATTATATTTATATATTATATTTTTCAAAACACTAGTATAAATAATTTAAAAAAAATCCAGATACTGAGTAGAAACAATCTTGTCTAAAATTTTTATGATTATTATTGGTATACTCATGGTAATTGTGAGCGTGTCGATATCTTTACATTCAGGTGTTTTTTACTCACTAATTAAACGTTTACACCCAAGCTCGCCATGAAGCCTTTTCCTATACGCCTTATTTTTTATGACATTTATATAAATAGATCAAATACAAACCACGATACTTTAAGAAAATGCATATTTTATTTTCCGAACGAAGACTATTCATATCTTTTTGAATTTAGTCTTTCTACCGAATCATACTTTTCGAAACTATTATATCTATTTATATGAAAGGGAAATCTTTGTTTTAATTTAAAAAATCTTTTAAATTGTATTAAAATTTAAACGCCAAAAAACAGAAAATTTTAGGATTGAAAAAAGAATTGTTTATTTTGAACGAAAGATGAGAATATATGTTTCATTGAAAACTATACGCTAAACCTCGAAAAATACTAAACATTCAATATATATAATAGATATTATATAATCCATTTTCAAAACACCGTGTCGTATTGAATATTGCGGAAAAAAATCGAAAATACATACACTTCAACTGTAGAAATTATTTCTCCTTCATCATTAAGTCCGCCTAAAACGTACAAGTTATCACCCAAGATTGAAAGCGCACAATGCATTCGTTTCATATTCATAAATTCCATTGTCAATTTTTTCTTTGTTTTTATGTGAAATTGGAAAGTCTGCAGAAATTAATTTCAATATTTTTTACTGTCATCAGGTTCGTCAAATTATAATACGCGGTATATATAATAATAAATATCTCAAATTTAGATTGTTCGTTTACCACATTTGTTATTTCATCTCTAATATTTCTGCCACCGATGAGTATGAGCGTATCGTTCATTATAATATTACTGGATAATTTAACATTCGGTTGAATTTCTATGTATAAATGCCAATAATCTTTGCGATGATCGAAAATTTTGATACTATTAATTTCCTAAAATTTAATTTATTAATAATCAAACTGAATAATAAAAAAAAAAATTCATGTGTTACATTAGTTTCAGAGTTAGCAATTAAACAAAGAAGGTGTGATTTGTTAGTCTGGGAAAAAAATTGTTTTCGTATAATTTCTTTTAAAATATTCACGCAAGATTCACAATCGTCAAGTTCGTTGGTGAAATCGAATACAATAAACTAAAATGAAATAGTACATAATATATAATTTATTTATTTTCACCCTTAATATATTAAAATACTAAAAATACCTTCATGTCGTTAATTTCCAGTGTTTTATTCCAAATCGTTCGCATCAAGCGACAAAAATGTTTTCTCCTCTCAATGGCGTTTTTGTCCTTCCATTTTTTTACAGTTCCGAAAAAATTCTTTACGTTTGATTTATTAGAAATTTTTTTGAAAATATTTTCTAGTTTATCTTCACTTATTTGTGGAATTCTTTCATTCTCCATAATCTTTATCAATTACAAATATAAATATATACGTTTATAAATAAAACAGTGCAAAATTCAACTTACCTCTTTGATATTGTCTGTAATAAAATTTTCTGAGATTTCTCTCAAAAACAAATCGTTCAATTCGTAAGTCAAATTTAGTACAATAAATGCATTATCGTTAGTAATGTGAGTTTTCAAGAATTTTTCCCGTTTTTCTTTATCTTCTTTCGTCGACAACGGCAATTTTAAAACATCGAAAATGCGTTTAATAGAGAGACCTGAAAAAATATTATAAAAGTGTCAAGATATAAATATCTTATCATGTTATTTTTATTGATTAATTTGTATTTTTAACCGATCGAATGTTGAAAAAGCAATTGAAGGTCATCGTAAGCTGTCGTATTTTGGATAGTCGATGGCCTAAAAATGTTATGTATTGGAATTAATTAAAAATTCATATTTATTTGAAAATCAATAGTTAACAATAAATTTTACTCACAATGAAGGAATATCAATAGAAGTAGAAATTGTAGGGCCAATATTAGTAACATGATTAATATTAGTAGTAACATTATTATTCCTATAAACGGTAATATATTATGATGCTTATCCTTAATTTATAATATTGTTTGTAATATATATATATATATAAATTTATAATAATATAAATACTCACGTTATGGTAAAATTACTATTTCCTTCGGCAATTTGTGTTATATCAGAAATTTTTAATTTATTCGACATATTGAGTTCTTCTGTGAATATATAATATTTTTCGAAACACTCTGTATTCCAAAACCTTACACATTTTTTAAATCTAAATAATATGCATTAATAAAACAACAGAAAATTTAAAATCAAATTGATTTCAATGTTATTATGTGAAATTTTCGAAATCGACAAAAAATTAGTGTCGATTCATTCGATATTTATCGGCGACTGACTAAAATAATATTGCACTTACATTGTTAACAAATAGATATACTTACGTATCTTACCTTATTTATTCATTCGAAACAAGGTATAAAAAAGTTACAAGAAATAGTAGATTGTTATGAGCAAAATTGTCTTTTCGCGGATTGATCTTTTTGGCTAAAAAATAATGCAAAACGCTCAAAATACGGAGTTTGACGAAAAATGGCCGACCAAATCAAGAAAATTTCTTTGAAAACACGAAAAAGAAGTTCTTTCTTTCATTTTTTACCAGAGCCTCAAAGAGAGACTGGAAGAATGCACTCGTCGAAGAAAACTTCATCTACAGCAGCTGTCGCCAATCGGAGGTCCGCGAGAAAAACAATATATTAGTAAATCATGTGTGCGTAAAGATAAATAGCAAATCAAATATATATTCACACCAAATTCTCATATATTTCGAAAATGTCCAACTTCCACGCCCAAACACCGGACGCTAACTGTCAATGGTTAATCTACGTACAGCAAAAAACGCAAAGTCAACCATTAAATTACTTACTGATAACGATTGATTACGCATGAAATCGAAATAGAATACTTTCATCTATAACTCGAAACTGTTTCAATTATAAAATATTCGCATCTTAATTAATTTATGAAAATTGTATTTTAATTATGGCTCGAACTTTTCTGGTCGTAATTTCAATTTGGTTATTTATTTTTTCTGCATATGACTTACATCGTCTACCAGTTATTATTTCTAAATTATTCATCATTTGTAAAAGAGATATATATCCTTCATTGAGCAATGCAGCTGATATATACGCAGAAACTTCAATGTTTTTTGAACCTGTGTAAGTGCTTGGGAGTTAAACGCCAAACGGTCAAGTCGAAACTCTCATTTGTATTTTGCATATGGCTACCCAAGCATTTTTCGCGTAAGTCATTTCGAGATAAATCTTTAAATATTGGCTGCAACACTGGGCCTGATCTTCTCTAATGTACTATTGTTACGTTGTTGTCGAAACATGCATTTTTGAAGAAAAAAAATTATATTGCAACTACAATTCTGACAGCGCTCGGACGGCAAGGGAGAAATGGCATGAAAGAGCCAGTTTTAAAAAAAGGTAAAAATAATATTGAAATATATAAATAAATAAATAAATTGGTGTTGTATGTAATTGTTTATTCATTTATGTAAGTTATGACAGAATATTTTCCGAAATTCACGATATTTTTAGACTTATAATCATTTCTGGAAATAACGAAATTCGGCTCTTTCATAACGCACAGGTCTTGAAAGAGCCACCTAAAGTTATGAAAGAGCCAGACGTACATTTTTTTATTGAAGCTAGTAGCTCTGGCAAGTGAAGTGCTTTCAGGTTTTCTAATTGACAATTCTTTATGCCGACTCATAAAACCTTTCAGCCGATCTTCACTTGCCCTTTGAGATTCTTTCCATTTATCCGGAAATAAAGAATTCGCTGTTGCGAATTCAAATGCAAGTTTTTTGGTTTGCTCTCTCATGAGTCCATAGCACATTTAAGATGCGGTTTTTAAATAATCTGCTGTCAATCTCTCTTGTTCCACAGTAAAAATACCTTTATTACCTATATTAGGGTTATGTTTGTATGATGATTCATCAGAAGACTTTACTTTCTTAACTATTTTAGCTAATAAAGAGACCGCCAGGTCTCGCCCCCTCAGATTCCCATGAAAATTGGTATATCGATAGTTTACCCATACAGTATTAATATGCCAAAATATTAGGACCCAATAGCCATAAATTGTCCTAAAAATGACCTTTAAAGTTTCGATATCGGTTGTAAACGTGAATTAACAAAGTATTCGCATACAGCGTTTTGGCTTATGGGTGCGAGCGTTAGACTATGCTATAAAATGGCCAAGTTCAAGCTCGGCCGAAGCCATTTTTTTTATAACATTTTTTCATTTATACGAAACGTTATTCGATAAAAAAAAAACAAATATGAATTTAAAAAAAAATTATCTCAGAGGAAAATGACGTTTTTCTATTTTTTTACGATTTGAAAAAAAAATTTTCTCGTCGACAAATGTTGTTACAAATATTTTTAAATTCGATATGGATGGTATATTCTAATTATTTATATTATGCGTATAAACACATATGGTTTATTTTTTACATTTGCAATTTGAAACAAAAAGAGATTTTTCTTATTAATTATCATGTATTATTTTACTTATCACAAACATTTTCACAATATATTTTAATTATTGTTCAATATATTTTAATTATTCTCGAGAAGTTCTCGAGAAGAAACATTAATAACCAACTACCAAACGCCAACCTACAAATAAGTAATGCAATTCTACTAACCTTAACAAATAATAAAATACGCTAAAATCATAAATTTCCTTTTTTTACATAAATAATAGTGACATTTTCAACAACATTTTTGATCCAGTTATAATTTAATGTATGGAAAAAATGGTTTAATTTTGATCACTCATTTTAATTATGACCAGCCTTTATTTGTATTATGACCATTTAATATTTAATTTGACCCTAAATAATTAAGTTTTGATCGAAAGTTTTCATAAATTCAGACTGTATTATTTTACGCCATTAAAATTATTATGTTTTTTTAAATACAAGGAGCACAAAACGTTCTTCCATTCCTGTAGAATAGAGCATTCTTTCAGACATTTATCAATCATTTTTTTCAATTCTTTGACTAATAATTTGCCTTCACATGTTATTAGATCGATCATTATAATACGTATATGGTAAATTTCATTATGAATAAAATTTTATTATGAAAAAATATTGATAGTCGAAAACTTAAAATATAAACAATACTGATAGTTGTGATTGATACATGTTTATTAATCGGCTGTACGTGAAATTTGAATATGAAAAATGTTGAGTTTATTATATTATTATTTTATCGACTATTATATCAAACGCGATAATTGTACGAAAAAGTAGTATTACAAAACATTGGTTTCATTGGCATTATATATTCTGTCCAACTCTTCTTCTCTAAATTGTATAAGTAATTTTCAGAATCACCTAAAAATTGATAAAAGGTAAATGATTGATAAGGTAGTATCTAAAAAAAATCAATGATGTTATTTTTATCAAATTGTAAAGAAGAAAATATTACCGATAAGAATAATTTTTTCATTGAATAGGATCAAATCAAAATACAGCATTTGTTGTGGTACATCTGTTTGGTAAGTAACTTTTTTGGTAGACGGACAAAATATTTTCAATTCTAAGTTTCCTTCTTGATTCAAATCAAGAAACCAAATTTTATCTTTTATTGGAAGAGCCAAACATCTTCCATAATACTAAAATAAATTAAAATTTCAAAACGATTACAAAATCACTAGACATAAGTATGTGTGTATATGTATGTATATGCTATAAGAAAAGATATTATCTTACGCCCAAAAGAATTTTATTAATATCAGTGTCATATTGAATGCATGTCCAAATATCTTTTTGCGCATCATAAATTTCAATAGATTTGTACCATGTATTCATTTTGCCATCAATACTACAACTTCCTCCAAATACATATATTTTCCCATTTGATGTAACCGCTGCATGACAAAACCTATTTTTGTTCATATTTCGTACGTTCATCCATTTATCAGTTATCGAATTCCATCTTAAATGTATGAAAATTTAGAACATGATATTTTTCCAAATAATACAAATAATCACAAACTCTTAATTTAGAGTAAAAACAATTTTGTCTAAAATTTTTACGATTATTATTGGTATAATTCATGGTAATTGTGAGCATGTCGATATCTTTACATTTAGGTGTTTTTTTTATTCATTAATACATAAACGCTTACGCCCACGCTCGCCATGAAGCCTTACCCTATATTCCTTATTTTTCATTGAATTTATTTAAATTGATCAAATAAAAATCACGTTACTTTATAAAAATATATATTTTACTAACCGGGCGAAGACCATTCAGATCTTTTTGAATTTTTGTTTCTATCGAATCATAATTTTCGAAACTATTTTATGCTAAAATATAGGCCCGATGTTAATAACATCGGCTGTGAATGTAAAGTTTGAAGAAATATATTGATAACACAATATAATGTCA